>BPLR01005487.1:0-22383 GCA_021605095.1 Caerostris extrusa | reverse complement strand
TGCTTCCGGTCTAGACAGCCAGCCTGGTGCTCCCACCTCACACCAATTGTCCATTTTTTGAAGGCACGGTACAAACCTCAACAAACTGTCAGTTTATGAGCCAATAATGCAATTAGTTGTAATGACGTGCTTATTGGAAGGCAGTGAGCATGAGATTTTGCTTCTTCTTTCAATGTCATACTAACAGCTTATGAAACCTCACAGGGTACCGAGCTAAAATTATTGCAGGTTGAGAAAAAAGGTATTGAACAAATAAGTATTGTGCTTAAGCTTATCTATATTCTTGCGTCAAAGTATTTCATAATATGAAGTATAAAATACTTTAATAAATGCAACAAAAACAAATTTGTTACATTGCTATTCAATACTGTAACAATGACATTTTGTGTACAGTAAAGAAAACTTATTTACTTAAATAATCAGAGCTGGGTTCAAAGTTATAAGGAAAAACAGCTATGTTGGGAGAAGATCCATTGTTCAACTGGACCTGATATCTCTGCAGATGACATTGCGTTTTTCCCGTACTAATTTACCTCATAGTGTTTAGTACGCCACAGAGCAGAAGCTGAGTAGCGCCTCTTAAGATTTAGGGAGAAGATTTCATGCCTTTTTACCATGCCAGTTTGGTTACCTCACGCTTCAATATCGACAAATTGCTGCACAGCCGACATTGATGGTGGCGACCACTGTCTTGTCAGAAGGGGTTCGATAAATTACTCCTTTAAATAGGAAATAATACTTTTGGTTTACTTCTCCTATTTTTTTCGTTACTCCACTATAGAATTTTTTTAAAAATTGTTGTACATAGCACTAGAATATCGGTTAAACCATTTTAATTGCCAAAAGAAAATAAAGTTTGTGTAGCCAGTTAACAGGCAACAGCAAATACTTATTTTTAAATTCATTTCCAGCTCATATAAAATGAAGCCTTTGTGTGCTTCTATATGGTTGTGTTGTTGTTCATTTGCATGTGCCTTGAAATAATTTATTAACAATTCTTTTCATCATATTTTTAAGAGTGGCCCTTAGTATTTTAAAGTTGGTCCGTGCTTTCCTGGCACAAAGAGTTTCAGTATTTTTCGTTCAGAAAATGATCAGTGTATCTCGAGACGCGCTTGCCCGAAAGTTTGCATCATCCCGAGGGCAACTGGTCTGGTTACCATCCGAAGATGCTGCCGTCGCTGGTGTACAACTTAAATACATATTTTAAGCCAAACGTAATATGAGCAGTTTATGACTATTTATCTGTTGAATTGCAAACGGGACAGGTTGTTATAACATTATACTCAAAGATTTAAAAAGAAAAGGTCATAAATTTGAACAAATAAAAGAGAAGCAACAAAATGATAAAAACTCATTTAAAAAAAGATTATTTCCACTTTCAGTGGAAAATATGAAATATATCAATAAATAAGTATTTTTATAAAGGCCTTGGGCCTTGTCAACGTTACAAAATTTATCTCAACAAAGTTTAATTTTTAAATTATTATTCATCAGCTTGGAGGCTATCAAAATTAGTGCATAAAATTTTTCTGGTTATGTAAACATGATATATTTATATTTAGCTGTGTCTCCTGCCGAGCTGTCAGTATCATTCCCAGGCTTTTTGCCATAGCTTGGAAACATGGGTTAGTTCATTTGTTTTGAAGAGATTCAAAGAAAATATAATTTAGAAGTTGAAGGTGTGGCCGAGACTTTGCTTGCTTCTGCCACTCTTGTCGTGCAGTTTGACTGAAACAGAAAGGAGAGTCAAAGTCAGTTGTGGTTATTTTTTACTAAACTTATTTATTACTAGAATTTTGCCACTTAAAGAGGTATGTATAATTACTTGTTTCTATTTCCACAAATAATGCCCTGGAAATTTAATAAATTTTTGGTATAAAAGGAATTAAATGCTATATTATTAATAATGCAGCCAATAATGTAAAATAGCACTTCACGACATTATAATTTTTCTCGATAATTTATAAATTTGAAATCTTCAATATTCACTCAAACATTTAATAAGCAATATTTACCCATATGGTCAGTGTCACATGAGTTTGTCATGACTAATAAAATAAACCTATAGTATCTTCTCGAAATTCCAATTTTATTTTTTATAATAAAAAAAATATATATATTTTTATTTTCATATATAGAGTTGTTAGCTTTTTAAAGGTCAATTTCTGCAATGGTTATAATTATAATTTTTGTCAATTAAAAAATTAATCGCAATTATAAATAATAAATAATTAATTTTATAATATATATATTTTTCTGAATGTGTGCCTTGGCCGGTGGCCTGGCGCCTCAGCGCCAGCAAGCTGCAGCTGGCATTTGCTTCAGATAATAGGTTCGTTGCCTAATAAATATTTTTAAAGGAAATATAACAACAAAGAGATCCCATCTTTGCAGGCAGCAATGCATTAATATTTTCAGCTATGCAAAGAACGATAACAAAAATAAAATATTGATGCAAAACTGCAGCATACCCGCATTAAATATTAAGATCTTGAAAATGAATGCAAAAATATTCATTCATCGAGACTTCATTTGTAATGCATATCTTTTCAAAAACAAAACATAGATATTTCTCAGAGAGACTTGATTTTTGTGTAGCTTGTTATAATTTTTTATCACTTGGGAATTACATCTGCTTAAAACCACCTTTCACAAAATAGCTTGGTTTTAAATGCGGCATTTTTTTTCAGCGGATGCTTCACAGACTCCGGATGATTTATCACAAAAACATAATATGCTACAAAACTGCTTTTTATAACTAAATTTCTTTTTTAATGAGTGAAACTTGGCTTTCCAATGCCAGCCAGGCTTAAATGCTGAAATGATCCAAATTGACGGTAAATAGCCAAACCCGATGTGGGGATTACTGCAAATAACACAATCTTATAACAGAATGATTTAATCAAGAAAAGTAGCAAAAATCTTTTGGGAAGAACAATGGATAATTCCACCCGGTAAAAACATACTCAGCAAAACACTTTGTTTAATTTTGGAATAAAGATTTTAACTGCATTATGCCCAATAATTATTTTTAATTGACCCTTAAATATTCATTGGTAATTAGCGATGATCACTGTATCAATTGTTAATTAGAAAATAGAAGTGGTTCTTGTAGCATAAAAACGATTGGATACAAAAAATATAATATAGTAACTTAACGTGTATTTTACAGATTTTTTCCCAAAAGGGAGTGATCGATATGCAAACATTCCATCCAGCACCGCAACGAACATGTTTCTTATTAAAATATAATACCAATTATGCGAACGATTTTAATCAAACACTCTGTAGTATGTGTTTACTCTGCGCATTTTTATCAAGAAAATCCATTGCATCTATTTAAAAATACTTTTGCATTCAGTTCAACGTTATAGAATATGCAAATAAACTTGATTAAGCAATTGAATTTAAATATTTAAATTCAATTGAGGGAACATGTAATAAATATTTAAATATGTGGGATAAATAAATGCTATCCTATATCATGTCTATATTTTCATAACGTTTCATCGGATTCTGAAACTCGAATTATATTACTGAAATATTAAAGAATTATTAATTCAATATATTATTGAAATATTGAAGAATTTTTAATTCAAAGTATTAGTAAAATATTAAATAATCATTAAATCAGAGTATTACTAAAATATTCAAGTTTAAATTTTGAAAATAAGATTTTTGTTTAAAAATAAAAAAAATTTCTTTATATTAAATTACGTT
Organism: Caerostris extrusa; assembly: GCA_021605095.1. Taxonomy (NCBI): domain Eukaryota; kingdom Metazoa; phylum Arthropoda; class Arachnida; order Araneae; family Araneidae; genus Caerostris; species Caerostris extrusa. Next base: position 18,660 of record BPLR01005487.1, on the reverse strand, counting down.
TTTGAAATAATATACACAATCAAACTTGTCTGCTCCCAAGGTGGAGCCCGCCCGTACCCACACCATTACATTATAGTGCCAGACGTGAGGCGCCAGATTTTAGTGTGCAGGTTGTGACGCTGGACTGTAACTTGGTATAGTTGGGTAGAGACTTCACAGGTTTGAGAACTTTCAGCTTTATTTACACAAGCATAAACGTTACAAATAACTAAAGGCAATATTTAACACAATTAAAGACATATAATTATAGATTTGTGGAAGGATTCCACTTTCAAGCTGAACACCCGAGACTGCGGTATATGCAGGGGGTGTCCAAAAAGATTTTAGATTTCAAAAAAAGATTTGGTATTCAAAAAAATTAACTTCTTATAAAAAAAAAATTCGCAATCTTATGAGTAACTATATAAATTAAAATTCAGAAAAAGAGCTTAGATATTTTATATTAAACAAAATGCTTAAATACTTGCATGTAATTATCAAAACATAAATTTTCACGATAATACTATATTCAGTCATAACGAAATTTTTTTTTCTATAATTCTTCCTCTCGGGGTGAGAGTCTGTAGACTAAGTAAACCTGCGTATAAGTTGGTCTACAGACTCTCACCCCGAGAGGAAGAATATATTTCCTCTCTCAGGATGAGAGAATATAAACTGAACGTTTCCCAGAGGGAGCGCAGGTTTCCTCTCCTCGGATGAAAATCTGGAGGCCTACTAATAATTTCTCGAGAAATCTACAGTGATTTCTCTTGCCAGTGTGTAATAGGAAGCATGCTTAGATCCTAGATAATAATTAATGACAAGGCCATTTAAATTTTAAGGTAAATTAAACAAACTTTATTTAAAAAAATTTCAAAGTTACTGGAAGTTTTATTTTAAAAATTTCAAAGTTTGAAAACAAGAGTAATGAAAAGTATTATTGTTGAACTAAAAATCAAATTTTCGGTACATTTTATACATTTATCCAAAAATAAAAAAGTATAATTAAACCATGTGAAGCAATTGTATTCTTAATAATAATACTTTACTGAAGATAAGGAAACGCAATTTTTTATTTTGTTATTTTCAAAAATTTACCATAGATTTAAATTGTTATAATCATTGTTACTTATCTAGCAGAAAGGCCATCAAAGACTGCACTTTTTCAGAAAGTTTTGGAATTTGTTAATATCTATTCAATAATTGTTTTTAAAAAGCCGTTTGGTATCCAAAAATTAACTTCTTATAAAAAATTTTGCAATCTTATGAGTAACTATATAAATTAAAATTCAGAAAAAGAGATTAGATATCTTATATTAAACAAAATGCTTAAATATTTGCATGTAATTATCAAAACATAAATTTTCACGATAATACTATATTCAGTCATAACGAAACTTCTTTCTATAATTCGACACCTGCACTTATTAGCATGTAAATAAGCAATTTGTATTTTAGGAAAAAAAAATCTGTAAAACCTTTTTACGTTACGTTAAGTTGATAGCTTTCCCTATTAGAATATTTTGTATCAAGTTTTTACTGCAATCGTTTTATCTTACAAGAACCAAAGAAATATATTTTTTCTAATTAATAATTGATACAGTAGTATCCTTCGCTAATTGCTAATAATTAATTTAAGTCAATTAAAATAATTAGACATAATGCAGTTAAATGCTTCATTACTTAATTAAGGAAGAAAAATAAATTAAATAAAAGTGTTTTTATGAGAATGTATCGTTTTTACAGATTCGAATCAAAACATCTTCAATTTGTTCTTCCCCAAAAAAGATTTTTTTTTGCTACTTTTTTACTGGATGTTTTTTTTCTTGATTAAAATCATTCTAATTTATAAGATTGTGTTAGTTTTACACGGTTATTTATCAGGTTTGAAAAGCACAATTTTTATTTATTTATTTTCAATCAATTTGGATCATTTTATTTCAACTTGCATTTAAGCATGATAATTAACGTGGAAAAATAAAATTAAAGTTTTTCACTCATTAAAGAAGATTTAGTTATAAAAAGCTAGTTTAGTATTTTAGCATATTATGGTTTTGTATTAAATCATCAGAGTCTATAATTTTCTTTTCTATCACTGAAAAAAAAAGATATTGCATTTGTAAAAACTAAGCTAATTTTGAAGGAGCAAGAATTTCGAGGATGAGTTAAAAACAAACAGATCTTAATTACTCTAGGGTGTGTGTGTGATAAAATAAAAAGAACAATTTTTTTTTCTCTTTAAAATACAAAAGTAAGAATCTCCTCTGAGTATTACACTTTAATTTGGTTTTGAAAGATATGCATTTTTTAATGAAGGAATAGAATGAGAATGAGAAATATGCATTCGGTTTTCAGAGAAAAGACGATTCATTAACGAAGGTATTTTTGAAATCTGTTTTTTAATATTTAATGCTTGAATATATTCTGCAGTTTTTTATCTTTATGCATGCATCAATATTTATTTTGTTATCGTTCTTGCATAAAGAACCATAATGAAATGTGGAATATTCATTATATACCTCACAAAAGTGGGATAAATAATCTTTGTTGTTATGTTAAATATATTTCCTTTAAAATAATTTATTAAAAATGTACAAAGATATGAACCTAAAATATATCTGAAATAAATGCAGCTTAAAACTGTAATACTGAAAGTATAATTTGTACAATAACATGATTACATTAAGACTTACGATTATTTCAGAAAAAAAAATTATAATAAGAATATATATAATTATAAAAATTAATTATTTATTAATTTATAATTGCGATTAATTTTTTAATTATTTAAAAATTATAATTATAACAATTATAAAATTATTGCTAAAAATTACTTGTAGCTCTATATATGAATAGTATAGAAAAATAAAATATATATATTTTTTTTTTTAATTATAAAAAATAAATGTAAATTAATAAAGGAAAGATTTCGAAGTATAGAGTTTATTATTTTATTAGTCGTAATTATTAAATACATGTATTATCTAGAGCCTTATTAAAATATAATTAAATATTGCTATTAAAAATGTTTAATTAATGTGAGAATTTCAAATTTAAATTAATCGGAAAAAAATTTATAATGTAAATTAAAAATGGGGTTAGATTAACAACTGTATTATTACAACTACATTATTAATAATATAGCATTTAATTCCTTTTTATACAAAAAAATTTATTAAAAATAATAATTTCAAGTCATTATTTGTAAATAAATATACAAATTAATTATAGGGAAACAACAATACATACCTATAAACATTTCATTGAAAACAAAATTCTAGTAGTAAATAAGTTTAATTTAAAATAAGCCACAATAGCTACCAGTTGACGCTGGCTCTCCTTTCCTGTATTTCAGTCAAACTACTTTTGAGATAGAGTTGGCTTGAAACTATAAAACTAAAGTCTCAGCCACACTGCTCAACTCATTTCGGTTTTATGGTTTCTTTTGAGGTCGATATAACCTTTCAAATTATTTCGTGACCTGCCTTCGTTACAGAATAAAATAATAAAAATAGAATGATGCGGTAACCTAGAGCAGGAGGACCAACTAAATATAAATATATCATGTTTTATGTAGAAAAAAAAATTTTATGCACTAATTTTTGATGCTTCAAATGATGAATAACTGGAATTTAAAAATTAAACTTTTGTTGAGCATAAATTTTGTAAAAAATTGATGGTAAATTTAAATTATTTTATAAAAATACTTATTTATTGATATATTTCGCCATTTTAGAATAAACATATCGATACACAGTTACCTTTCTTCTAAAAGAAAATTAAATAATCTTTTTTTTTTTTAAATGAGTTTTTATCATTTTTGATTGCTTAAAAATCTTATTTGTTCAAATTTATGACTATCATTTTCTTTAGAAAATCTTTATTTATGTCATGTAATTATGAATGTTATGTATTACATTATTACGGACAATTCCGTTTCCAATTATGAATATAGATTAAAAAATGAGTCATAAACATGACATGACGTTTTTATTTAAAACATATAGTATTTAAGTTGAAAATAAAGATACTTTGTACGCGCGACGCGTATGTATACTTCCTCTTCGGATGAGAGTCTGTAGACCAAATATTACATAGGGTTGCGTTGAATATATTTGCCCTCGGGATGAGAGATTACAAACTAAACTTTTCAGGCAGAAGCGCGTGTTGCTCTGTTCATCCTCCCGGGTGAGAGTCTCGAGGTCTACTGATCATTTTTCCTGAACGGAGAAATGCCACAGAAGGAGCTCTTGCAGTGCGTAGGAGAAAGCACAGTTACAATTTTAACTTAAAATATAAATTTTTCTTAAAATATATTAAAAGAATGATTAATAAATTATTTCAAAATAATTGCAAATGGTTTAACAACACAACGTATATACATAAACACATAAAAACTCATTACATAATAATTGCAAATGAAATTTAAAAACAAAATTATTTGCTGACATAATTGCTGAAAAAGAAAATTCTACTTACAAATTTATTTTCTTTTTGTATTACAATTAAATGGTTTAACCATTAATTTAATTGCTATGTACAACAATTTTTTATAAAAATTCTATACATTGATAGATAACAGAAAAAATAAATTAAACCAAAAATATTATTTCCTTTATTTAAAGGAGTAATTTATCAGGCAGAAATATTGTCTATTAAGTTGAGTGGATTTTATTCGCCCCATCCAAATCCATCTATCTGTGTCAGTAACAGCAATTTTTATCCCGAGATTCTACGTCTGTGGAAAGCATTAGGAGGGTAACCAAACAACATGAAAGATAAAAAAACATGAAACCATCTTCTCCCTTTCGACATCTTAGAGAGATGGAAACGCTACTCGAAAACTTCTGCTTCTGGCAAATATGACACTAAATACTATGAAATAAGTAGATTGTTTTCACAGGAAAATATTTTGTCAGGGTGCTTATGTCGTCATCTGCACCGGAGTTATCGAAATCCAGTTGAACTGAGAGATATCTGGATCTTCTCCCAACATAAACATATGTTTTTTTCCCTTTATAGCAGACGAGAAGTCTTGATTTATTTAGAGTAAAAATAAGTTTTTCTTTACTGTACAAAATGTTCATGTTGTTACAGTATTGGATGTAATGTAATAAATTTGTTTTTGTTTTGCATTTATATCAATTCAAATTCAAAATCATTTATGTATTTATCTTATGAAATTATATTTTTAAGAATATAGATAAGCTTTTTTTTTTTTAAATATGCGAGATTAAAATATGATAAATATTATTTGAACCTAATTACCCTTTTTTTCTCAACTATGCATCTTTTGCAATAATTTTTAGCTCAGTACTACCTATTGAAGTTTCATAAACTGTTAGGCTATATTTTGTTAAGGAGAAGAAAGCCAAAATCCTTCATGCTCACCTGGAAACATCAATAAATAATATTAATGCAATCATTTATAACTTAGTACGTTCTATTGAAGTTTCATAAACGATTAGGTTTTCTTTGTTGAGGTTTGGTTTGTTGCTGTACCGTTATTTTTTGTACCCTTTGATTCCAAAGAGAGTGAGATTAAATTAGTAATTAGTAAATTAGATTAGAGCTTACAGTATAACATGGATTCCGAACCACTAACAAACATCTAGGCCACCGCTGATCCGAACCTGAACCTAAGGGACCAAAGTTGTAACCAATTGGCCATCAGACCGCTTATTTTGTTAAGGAGATGACAAAGTCAAATTCCTTGATGCTCACATGGATATAGGTTTCATAATAATTTTTAGTTTAGAGCGACCTATTGAGGTTTCATAAGCAGTTAGATTTTTATGTTATTGAGAAGAAGACAGAAATCAAAATCTCTAATGCTCACCTCGGAACATCAATAATTTTAAAGCTTAAAATACTAGATGGATATTAGAGCGACCTATTGAGGTTTCATAAAATCGGTTAGGCTTTTAAATAGATGAGGGAAAAGATAAAAAGTCCAAAATCCTTGATACTCACCTGAAAACATCAATAAATAATATTAATATTAATGTAATAAATAAAATTTTAAACGATTAAATAGACGTATTTAATATAATGATGGTAAATTAATGTTGAAGAATAAAACGCTTATTAAACCGATAAATGAGTAAAAAGACGAAATGTAAAAACTATTAGTATAATTTAATCACATTATAATTAATTAATTATTATAATTATTAATGAAGGAATGTATCGGCTAAATTATAGATTAACTATTATAATTATTAAATTTTGAAATATTTTTAATAATTTAAAATTTAAATCATTTGTAAATATGGTTTAGTTTTTAAATTTTAAGACTAATATTAATTATAATTTTATAGTTTGGTAAGAAATATAGATTTGATTTTATTAATTTCAAAATATGTGTCTTTAATTTTGAAATACAAAATAAATTATCTTTCATTAGTTTTTTTCTTTAAAAATTTTAAATAGCATAAATCTCAGACCTCTTTTTGTTTCCTTAGTGTAGAACTCTATAATCCAGTCCCTTGTGTGTTTTACAGATAAGCAGAAAGAGAGCTAAGAGAAGATTAAAAGTTTGAAAGAAAAACATTACTACAAGGAAGTCTTAACTGTTCTAAAGTTAGGAAAAAAAGCCCGAGAAAAGCCTTGACAAAATTAAGTTCCCAACCGAAGAAAACTTCTGACTCCTATTTCAAAATTCCGATCATTATGTGTCCTTTTCTCTTTGGGAAAAGTTGAGTTCTAGATTCAGTTTAACAATATCGATTTTTTTTATAATTCTTGGCTGCTTTCGAACTTAATCAGTTTCAATTACGTACGTTGACTTAATCCTTGCAAAGAATGTCTTTTATTCTGTCGTTGTCAGAGTGATTTTTTTCTTTTCTTTATTTTTTATGAAAAAAAAATTTTTTTTTTGTTCAATTCACTTAGGAGTACCAAATGTTAAACTTAAATTTTTCTATGTGATATGATTGTAATTGCTTTTTTATCAATGGTTTTATCTATTTTTATTATATTGCAAAAATACAGTTATTTGTGATTGTGGATAAAAAGTGCAATATAGTTCAATTTATTAATGTCTTATTGAGTTGATAGGATCAGTTTTTATAAGTTAGTTTTAATGAATTTAAATAATATATGAATTTCACAAATTCAAATTATAAGAAATTCAATTTTTTTTCTTAGGATTTTATCAAATATAATTATTTTATTTTATTAAATTGCAATTTGAGTATTTGAAGAAAAATTTTATTGTTAAATTTTTATTAGCTGTTTGATTATTTTTGGCCTGAATTTATGAAATATATTATAAAGAATTTTGAAATATTTCTCATACACTATATCAATATATTTTGTTTTCAACTTATTATGCAAGCAAATATATAATTTAAGTTATCCACGAATATTAATTGGGAATTTGATTTTTACCTTGCTTCTCAAATATCGTTTTAGATGTGGAGTTCCATAATATTTCTTCATTTTATATTTAGACAAAATTTTTAATATAGTTATCAATTTTTTTTTTTAATTTTTTAAAGTTTCATAAAACTAATTTTTTCAACCTATAACCCGGCTTCAACATATGATTTTTGGTTTAAATCATATAAAAATATTTTCATATTTTATTTTTCATAGTTATTTTAAACAATGCATTCTGATGTTATGTAAGTATTTTTGTATTTATTGTGTATTATTATGTAAGTAAATTTCTATAAAGCATACATTATTACCGATATACATCTCCTTAAACTGAAGTTTTAATATTGTAAAGAGAAGACTTTCTTACAAACTTCATTTGAACATCTTTGCTTGATTTTATGGAGGATCTAACTGATATTTCTAACAGCTTACCTAATATTTCTCACAATTTTTCTGATAATTTCCTTTCATGTTTCTCTATATTATACGATTTAATCATATACAACCAATTATCTAAGGAGCCGTTTATTTTTCTCAAATTTTGATTCATTAGAAAATAGAAAATTTAGTATATTACTAGAAAATACGTATAAAATTATTTTTTTTTATAAATTAAAAATATTAAACCGCTACTCTATGATGCTGTTTAACAATTATTATATACAATATTTTCCCAAATTACTTGAATTAATTGGATAAATCAAGATTGACACTTCTTTTGTTTGCCTGTTTTATAATTAAGGCGAGTATGAAACTGAATTCGGTACTTGCATACGGTGTTTGTGTTTGTAATCACTGTTAGAAATGGTGGTTTGGTTTTGTTTGTCACTCTACGGTCATTTTGTGCACACTTTTAGGCTAAATAGACCGGGACCTACAGTTTAAAGTGAATTTCGAACCACTAACAAGCATTCACGTCACCAGCAGTATTCGAATCAAAAGTCTATCTTACCAAAAGCTAGAGCGCTAGCCAATTGGCCAACAGGCCACTGGTAAAGAAATTGGATATTTGGAGCATTGTCAAATTGTTTGGTGAGAGGATAAATGGTAAAGATTTGATATTTTCTGAGCATTGTCAAATTGTTTGGTGAGAGGATAGAAATGGTAAAGATTTATTTGATAGAAATGGTAAAGATTGGTAAAGATTCTGATATTTGAGCATTGCCAAATTGTTTGGTGAGAGGATTGTTTGGTGAAATGGTAAAGATTCTGTTTCTTTGATACGATAGACAAACGCAACATGATTTCTTTTTGAAACTCCTTTCGCAAATCAATACCAACTTAATTATAGTGAGCTTATGGACAAATGCTGGAAATGCAGATTTCTTATAATGGAAAAACAATTTATCAATTTTTGATTTCTTATTAACATTCTCAAATAAATTTAATTTTGCTTCAAAAAAAAAACACACACACAGTACAAATTTATTATTTGTAATTTTAGGAAATGTGTTCCCTTTGCTTCATTAAGGGAGCAATTGACAGAACGATATTATTTGTCCATAAACAGTTATCACATGTCACTCTCTTTTACGACTATAATATCCCTCCATTAACAATACATTAGTTGATTGTTTTCCTGACAGAATGCTATTTGCCAAACCCGCAGCTATCTTATTTTGGTCAGATAAATACAGGGAGTGGGGAAACAGTCGTGCATTTGGGCGCGCGCACAACTGCCGCCCTTTTCCCAAGTTGTCCAAATATAAAAGGGAACTCTTCCCCCTTTAAGGGCAAAAGCAATCAAACAGAGATAACCGCCACTTTAGATACCATTAACACCAAAGTTATATGATCTCCTTTTTGCTGTGTCGATAATAATTACCGGCGCTGAATGATTAAGACTGGGTTGATTCATTCGCCGAATGTATGTGCAAGGGAGCAGAACTAATGACGACAGTTCTACCTTTGAGCAATCTTGTAGAGGCACACCCTTCGCACTAGGTGGCGCTGTAGCCGATACATCCCCTCAAGCAACCTGTTCCTTTGCTTTCTTTTTTATGGGAATCAGCCATCTCACGTGTTCGCTTTTGGGTAATTTTTTTTTTCCTGGGAATGTCAATTGTTCCAAATGTTCTGTTTCTCTTTCATTCCGGAGTGATGTTTCTGGAATAATATTCCTAAATGGTGCAAGTCAATAAATGTATTTCGGATTGATACAAATGGTATCGGGAAAGTGTTTTCTTTTTTGTTTGGTTGCCTAATTGGTCTTTTTTCAGGAGAAAAAAAAAAAAAAAAAAAGTAAGCGAAAGGGTTTCTGTATATTACATTTCAAATGAAATAGCAAAATGTGAATGACGAATTTCTAATTGTTTTAATTTATTATAACGAAAAACATTTTACATGTTGTTAAGCAGTTTCTTTCTTTTGAAACTACTTCATCTTATCTGTTGAATTATAATTCTATGAGTTTTTAAGAAGACACAATTAAAAACTATTAAACTCTTTGTTTCTACGCATATACATGAACCTATCATTCTTGCATAGAAATATATACGAGCAGATTATAGTAGCAGATCTTAAACAGAGCTACTTAAAAGAAAATTATACTGCAGTTTGCAAATGAAACATATATATATATCAAAGGAATATAATATATATATTTCTTTGAGATATATGTGAGTTTTTTTTGCAAACAAGCAGTATAATTTTCTAATAATTTTTAAAAGGGATTATTTAAAAATATCTATTCTTAAAATAAAAATAATCATTTTAAGAACATTAATTTCTATTTAAATAAACAGATAATTGTTATTATGCAATCAAGCACAGATATTAAAATATTATAATAAAAGATAACCATAACCTTTACTGTCACTGAATAATTAGGTTACACGATTGTGTATTATACATCTTAGTAGTTAGCCATAATAGCTATATTAACCTCAGTTAAGAGAGCCTAATTACATTCTGCTTTGCCAGTTATTTTAAGAACTTTAAGAACATTAATTTCAAATTAAATAAATGGTTAATTATTAAACATGCATATTTTCAACAAATTTTGCATATTGTTTTTATTTTTTTATATCTTCGGTTCGAGGGCAGTACACAAATTACGATTTTCTACATCAATAAATTGTAGTAATATTTTCAGTAATTTTGTCTTTTGTTTTGTAATTACAGCATGATATCCAAATTTTTCACAAGTGATAAAGTTTTATTTAGTTATACTGTAATAATTGTTGTTATTCAAAAAACAAAATAGTAATTATTTTAACAAAAGATAGCGTGCACTTTTTTGCCACTGAATAATTAGGTTATAAGAGATAGTAGATTATGTATTATCCGTCTTAGCAATTAGCTATAATAACCTCAGTTTAGAAACTCTTACATTCTGCTTTACCAGTCATTGAAATTTAAAAGCCTTCACAACAATAGCTTAAAAATAATAAATTCTGCCACTTTAAAAATAAAAGTAATAATATTTTTGCACATACTGAAACTTCCAAACTAGATAACGAATGACATCTCCAATTCACGGAGCCATGCCAAAATTGTGATTGTTATCTGTCTGTTAAGTAATTAGAAAATACGAAAAAAAAAAATACAATTTTGACATTTACTATAGATTTTTGCGAAGAGTTAGAGCTATTTTTCTTATTATTTAGACAAATATTTTTTCTAAATGTTCAGCTGTAAGTTTAAAACAAGATCAGCAAGAAATCACAACACTGGAGAAAAAAAAAAAGGTATTTCCTAAGGAAAAAGAACCAAAATATGAGTAAGGTGCCAAAAATACAGAATTTTTGTGAAAGAGAAGTAATTAAATTTTTAGAAGTGAATTTATGAGGCAGGGAGAAAGGGGATGTTTTATCTAGTTAAAAGTGATTAGATAGGTAAATTTTTTTTTATTAATATCTATTTTAATGAAATGTTGTAAGTCTTAAGAGTTTAAAATTTTAAATTTAAGTTAAATTAGTTTGTAGTATTTAATATGGGTCAGGAATCATTTGGACATCAGAGAAATTTAGAAATTTAATACTTATATTTGATATATAAAGCAAAAGACATTAATTTTCATTAGCCATACAAAAACATTTCTTTAGTAATTCTTTGAACAAAATTGCAAAACAAATTTGTTCAGTCATATACAAAAAAAAAAAAAAAATCTTGTTAGTCATATACGGAAATTTAAAATTTTATTATTTTACATAATCATTTATTTATTTAAAATTATACACTAATATTTAATATTGCTACATTCATTTTTAATATTTACATAAAAAGTATATAATATACTCCTTATATTTATTCATTTAGTCATGTATTTTATGACTTTTTTTCATAAACTAAATAAAGTCGTTTTTGCAACATTTTGTAAACCACGATTAATTCATATTGTAAAATAAATATATTAAATTATTTATTTCAAATCCCTTTTATTTCTAAGTAAAATACACTCAATAAAAAAAAAACAGCTTTCAAATTGTATAAATTAATCATTTTCATCAAATATTACAATATGAAAGAAAGAAAAAAAAAATGAAAGTTAACTCTTAATCGTCCTTGATCAGAAATTAGCAGTTAAAAATATTTGGAAGAGATTTAAGATAAATATGCACGGATGAACCAGCATATAAAAATAAATGGATTTTTTTCTCTCATATTATTTATTCGGGGAAAAAAAATTTCGAGATTTTTTCTCACTTTTTTTTTGTCAGTTAAATCAACATTTCTTTTCTCCTCTCATTTTTTTCTTCGAAATTTATACAAAAATAAGACTGAAAAATTACAATAAATTACAAAAATTACAAAAATGATAAAAAAATTTATAAATAAATTTAATAGAAAAATAAGATGTGAAGAAAAAAAATCTTAATTTAGTTAATCATTCGCCTTTCAAATTTTTTTCATAATTTCCTTTATAACTTTTTTTGTAGATAAGTTTTTAAATAGAGAAAAAAAGTAATTTATTAAATTATTGAAGATAGAGCAAAAGCTAATATTGTAGTATTTTTTTATATTATTTGCGTTGATAATTTTTGAAAATTTAATTATTCTAATATAATGTTTGATATTATTATGCGTAAACGCAATATTTAGATATGAAAATATGATGACATTTATTTTAATTAAGAATGACTTAACTGCTGGAAATTTTATTTGAAAAACAAATTTTTACAAGTTTTGGTGCATTCCATAATAATGCTTATAAAAAAATTATTCACAAATTTTAATTACCGGCCCACTTAATTCTTAAATTTTTATATTATATAAAAATGACAGCAAACTGTTCAAAAATAGTACTATTTAAAAAAAAAAAAATCGAAATTTGAAATTGTCTTTGGTAAAAACAAACTTAAAATATTAAAATTAGAACCTTTGAATAATTGTATTTCTCTACGAAATTAAATTTGTTAGTAATATGCTAATTTACCGTATAACAATATGCGAAAAAGGTAAATTTTGCTGGCAGAATCTTTTCACTGCTTTCAAAAACAACGATACTGAATATCGTGTCAGATTATGCATATGAGAGTCTTGTACCAATATAAGAATTATTTTTGCAGTATTTTGCCTGGATCGAGTCATTTGGACATCAGAGGACTTTTTAGAATTGTCTTCTTTAATATATTTGCATAATATCCTAAAAATATAAAACAAAGAACATGAATTTGTATTACACCTACACTACAATTTCATTGAAGTTTTTGTAATTCTTGAAATAAAATTCAAATTCTTATTTAGTCATAGGTAATAAATTTAAATATAATTAGTTTACATAATCATTATTATTTTAATTATTTAAAACTATACACTTAGCTTTTTTATGTTGGTTAAAATTATTTTTAATATATGAGTAAAAATGTTTATCATGTATTTATTCATTTAGCAATGTATTTGAGGACTTTTTTTCAATAAATTAAAAAGTAATTTTAAAAACAATAATGTAAAAGTAATAGCTACACAGAGCTATTATATATTGCTACAGTTATTTGAAATACATAAATAAAAAGTAAATAATATATATTTATTCATTTACCTAGTATTTGATGTCGTTTTTAATATATATAAAAAGTCATTTTTATTGCCACATTTGTAAGCCAAATGATTAATTCATGTTGTAAAAAAATATATTAAATGATTTAATTCAAATCCTTTTTTTTTTATTTCTAAATAAATATACTAAAAAAAAAAAAGCTTTCAAATTATTGAAATTAATCATTTTCGTCAAATATTACAATATGAAAGAAAAAGAAAGAAAAAAAAAATAATAATAAAAGTTAACTCTTTTAATCGTCGTCGTATATCAGAAATTAAGAGATAAAAATATTTGGAAGAGATTTAAGATAAATATGCATGGATGAACCAGCATATATAAAATAAATGGATTTTTTTCTCTCATATTATTTATTCACGAAAAAAAAATTTCCGAGATTTTTCACATTTTTTCTCAGTTAAAAACAACACATTTCTTCCTCATTTTTTTCAAGAAATTTCATACAAAAAAAAAAAATAAGATGTGTTGAAAAATCTTAATTTAGTTAATCATTCGCCTTTCAAATTTTTCATAATTCCTTTCATAACTTTTTTGTAAATAAGTTTTTAAAAAGAGAAAAGAGTAATTTATTAAATTATTGAAGATAGAGCAAAAGCTAATATTCTAGTATTTTTTTTTACATTATTTGCGTTGATAAGTTTTCGAAAATTTAATTACTCTAATAATTTTTAATATTATTATGCAAAAAACGCAATATTTAGATATGAAAATATGATGATATTTATTTTAATTAAGATTGAATCATCTGCTGGAAATTTTATTTGCAATAAACAAATACATTTTTTTTTTCAAGTTGCAAATTGAAAAGTTCTTCTAATATCAAAATTATTATCATTCCATAATAAGAATATTGAAAAAAATTATTCAAACTGAAAAAGCTCTTCCAATATGAATATATGGTAATATCGTAAGAAGGATTGTAAAAATATTTCAGAAATTTTAATTATCGACCTTAATTCTAAAATTTTTAATAAAAAAATGACAGCAAACTATCAAAAAATATAATTTAAAAAAAATAAATAAATCGAAATATGAAATTTTGTCTGATGGTAAAACAAACTAAAATATTAAAATTAGAACTTTGAACAATTGTATTTGTTTTTAAGAAATTAATTTTTTATAATGTGCTAATTTACAAACAACTCGACGACGTGAGATTTCGCTGCTAGTGGAACATTTTCACCGTTTTAAAAGCAAAAGGATACTTAATATCGAGTCAGATTATATGCAGGAGTGTCTTGCAATCAACAGTGAAGATTATGTGCATGAGTGTCTTGCACCAACAGTGAAGATTGTGTGCGTGAGTGTCTTGCACCAACAGTGAAGATTGTGTGCATGAGTGTCTTGGTCCAACAGTGAAGATGTGAAAAACTGTGTGTCGAAATTGTTTTGTACATTCTGAAAGTTCCAAACTAGATAAGGAACGACATCTGCAATCGCAATAAAAAGGAAAATCACATAAATTTTTATTGTTGTCTATCTTTAAATAGTTAGAAAAAAAAATACAATCTTAACATTTATTGTAAATTTGTTTGAAAATACAAGATCTAACTTTTGCTTATTAAATAAAAAAAAAAAAAAAAAAATTTTTTTCAGTCATCAGCTGCTTAGCTTTAAAACAAGGTCAAAGAAATCCAAACGCTGAGAGAAAAGCATTCGTTTCCTAATCATACCAACGGAAACACAATATGAATACTGTGCCAAAATATAAAAAGGACTGTAGAACAGGAAGTATAGTAATAACATTTTAGAGGGGAGAATTCATTCGGTTGAGAGGGGTTTCATCTAGTTAAAGTGGTTACGATTGGTGCTGAGGTCAATTTTTAATTAATATTTATTTTAATGAATGAATGAATATTGAAAGTCTTGAAAGTTTACAATTTTAAATTTATGTTAATAAAAAATTAGTTTGTAGTATATAGTCTGGATCAATTCATTTGGACGTCAAAGAGTTTAGAATTGCCATATTTAATAAATTTGCATACCCATCTAGAAATATCAAGCAAAAGTCATGAATTTGCATTAATCATGCACGAGGAAATTAATTGTAATTCTTGTAATTCTTGAAACCAGAATTAAAATTCTTATTTAGTTAGTATATTGTTAGTTTACATAATCATTTTTATTTTAATTATACACTTAGTTTTTTTTTTTTTTATGCTGGTAACAATTATTTTTATACATAAAATAAAAATATATAATATACATTTATTTATTTAGCCAAGTATTTTCTGACTTTTTTTTTTTCAATAACTTAAAAAAATTCAATTTTATTGCAACATTTGCCGTATTAATATATGTTGTAAAAAAAAATTGTATTAAATGATTTAATTCAAATCCTTTTTTTTTTTATTTCTAAGTAAATATACTCATAAAAAAGCTATCAAATAGTATAAATTAATCATTTTCATCAAATGTTTACAATATGAAAGAAAGAAAGTTAACTCTTAATCGTTTCTTGATCAGAAATTAACAGATAAAAAAATATTTGGAAAATTTGAAGATAAATATGCATGGATGAACCAGCATATAAAAATAAATGGATTTTTTTCTCTCATATTATTTATTCACGAAAAAAAATTGTCCGAGATTTTTTTTTCACTGTTTTTTTCTCAGTTAAATCAACACATTTCTTTTTTTTCCTCACATTTTTTTCAAAATTTCATACAAAAAATTAAGATGTATTAAAAAAAAAAATCTTAATTTAGTTAATCATTCGCCTTTCAAATTTTTTTCATAATTCTTTTTATAACTTTTTTTGTAGATAACTTTTTAAATAGAAAAAAATGTAATTTATTAAATTATTGAAGATAGAGAAAAAGCTAATATTGTAGTATTTTTTTATTTTTGCGTTGATAATTTTTCGAAAATTTAATTACTCTAATATAATATTTGATATTATTATTATGCAAAAACAATATTTAAGATACGGAAAATGTGGTGATATTTATTTTTAATTAAGATTGTCTTATCTGCTGGAAATTTTATTTGGAAAGAACAAACAATTTTTCAAATTTACAAATTGAAAAGCGCTTTTTGATGTTAAAGTTATGATAATTCCATATTTGGATATTGAAAAAAAAAAAATTATTTACAAATTTTAATTACCGGCTCATAAATTCTTAAATTTTTATAATACAAAAAATGACAGCAAACTATTCAAAAATAGAATTTTTAAAAAATAATAATAAATTGAAATTTGAAATTGTCTTTGTTAAAAAAATAAACTTAAAATATTAGCATTAGAACTTTGAGTAATTGCATTTGCTCTAAAAAGTTAAGTTTGTTCATAATATGATAATTTACCGTACAGCAACATGCAAAACCGAGGTATATTTCTCTGGCAGAATATTTCCACTGCTCAAAAACAACGAATATCGTGTCAGATTAAGTGCATATGAGTCTTGTACTAATATAAAATTAGTTTTACAGTATTTAGCCTGGATAGGGGGTCATTTGGACTTCAGAGGACTTTTTAGAATTGTCTTATTTGATATATTTGCATAATATCTAAAAATATAAAGCAAAGGACATGAATTTGCATTAGTCATATACAGCAATTTCATTGAAGTTCTTGTAATTCTTAAAACAAAAATTGAAATTCTTATTTTTGTTATACACAAGAATCTCAAATATTATTGAGTTTATAATCATTATTTTATTTATTTAAAATTAGACATTAAGCCTTTTTTATATTGATTAAGTTATTTTTAATGCATGAATAAAAATATATATATATTTATTCATTTAGCCATGTATTTGATGTATTTTTAATAAAATTTAAAGTTTACTTTTATTGCAACATTTGTAGACCGTGATTAATTCATGTTGTAAAAAATTATAATAAATGATTTATTTCAAATCCCTTTTTGTTTCTAAGTAAATATACTCAAAAGAAAAAAACTTTCAAATTGTATAAATTAATCATTTTTTCATTAAATGTTTCAATATGAAAGAAAAAAAAAGTTTAACTCATAATCGTCCTTGATCAGAAGTAAGAGAAAAATATTTGGAAGATATTTAAGATAAATATGCATGGATGAACCAGCATATAAAATTAAATGGTTTTTCTCTCATATTTACCATTTATTCACGGGAGGAAAAAAGGAATTTTTTTCTCGAATTTTTTTTTCTCAGGTTAAATCAAACACTTATTTCTTTTTTAACACTTTGTTTTTCGGAAATTTCATATAAAAAATAAGATGTAAAAAAAAAATATCTTAATTTGATTAAATCATTCAATTTTTTCATATTTTCTTTTACTTCTAATTTTTGTAGATAGTTTTTAAATGAAAAGTAAATTTATTAAATTATTGAAAGATATAGAAAAGCTAATATTGTAGTATTTTTTTTACATTATTTGCGTTGATAATTTTCGAAAATTTAATTACTCTAATAATGTTTAAATATTATTAATACAAAAACGCAATATTTAGATGTGAAAATTAGGATGATATTTATTTAATTAAAAGTTGAAGCTTATCAGCTAGGAATTTTATTTTGCGAAAAACAAATACAACTTTTCAAGTAACAAAAAAGCTCCCACCGCCGTAAAGTTATCTGTTGTTCCATAATAAGGAAATTGAAAATACAAGCACAAGTTTTAACTATCATGACCCACTTAAAGTCACTTAATTTTTATAATACAAAAGCCTGATAGCAAACTAACCAAAAAAATATAATTTAAAAAAGCAATCAGAAATTTGAAAAAATGTGTTATGATGACAAGTAAGGTTTTAAAAATTGAACTTTGAACAATTTAAACTGATCTAAGAAATTAAGTTTGCTCACAATATGCTAATTTACCGTATAACATATGCGACAACTGGAGATTTCGCTTCCAGAATTTTCGCTGCTTTTCAAAAACAAACGATACTGAATATCGAGTCATATATGTGTGTCTTGCACCAACGGTGAGGATTGGGCTTGCATCAACGGCAAAGACTGGGCTTTGCATCAACAGCGGAGAATACTGGGCTTGCATCAACAGCGAAGACTGGGCTTGCATCAACAGCGAGACTACGGGTTGCATCAACGGCGAGACTGGTCTTGCACCAGCTTAGCGAAGACTGGCCTTGCACCAGTAGTGAGGATTGTGTGCATGAGCGTGTCTTGCATCAACAGTGTGGATTGTGTACATGAGTGCCTTGCACCAGCAACGGTTGGTCTTGCACCAACAGCGAGGATTGGTCTTGCACCAGCAGCGAACTGGTCTAGCACCAAGCAGCGAAGACTGGTCTTGCACCAACGGCGAGGGCTGGGTCTTGCACCAACAGCGAAGACTGGTCGTGCACCAA
>BPLR01005486.1:0-55416 GCA_021605095.1 Caerostris extrusa | reverse complement strand
GTTACGTATTGCTGTAGAAAATAATTATATTTCATATCTAATTTTATTTCTTCCATAGCGCTCACAAGTTTGCTTTTTTGTTCTTAAGGTGCCCAATGAATAATTCATAAGAATTTTCTTAATATGTGATATTGTGTTTCAAAAGTTGTGATAGTTACGAGTTATAATTTAGATAATAGAAAATTGCTTGTGACGTCAAAACATAACAAAATATCTTTCTGTTTATCTTTTTTAACTGAATTTACATTTTTGCACACATTCTTCCTACACAATTATCAATTTCATATACGATTCCTAATAATATTTCTTCTCCCTATTCTACTTTTTTCCTTCTATCTAATTATCCTTACAATCATCATTGTTTCTTGGAATTTTTAAACTCAACTACACAATTAAGGACCAGTTTCTAGATTCAAAATCAAGCTCCATATTGCTGGATAGGGAAGCCCTTATTGATTAAATATGTACATAAGATAAAAGTACTTCCACCAACATAGCTAGTTTCATAACATTTTGCATCAAATCTTTCAATATTTATCAGAAACAGTCATAAAATATGATTTTTGAAATTTTGTGTGACTTTTTATTGTTCTTAACTGTTCTTAAGTTCAAACTTTTAAAATTGTAACACTTTTCCATATTAATTTGCTTTTTACTCCAACCAATATTTTTTAACCAGTCTAAGTTTAAAACATTATAATATTCCCTAATTAATAATAATTGTTGCCTCATAGATAAATAGCTCCAAGTGCATAATTTGTAAAAAAAAAAAAAAAAAAAAGAAATCGAAGTGTGAGCTGACGCCGAGGAGATATAAGCATCCTCGTCTGAGTGGGCGTGAGCTGGCTGGAAGGAGAATGAATGTAACATCCAGCAGAGTGCATTTGGTTTTGAATAAAAGAGTTGAGTTTTTTTGACAGTCCACTGAGAGTATGTGTGTTTTTATTTTGAGACCATCACTCAATAATAATAATATATATACTAATATGTTAATAAAAATAATAATAATAATAATAATAATAATACTTCCCATTTAATGGTTTTAAATCTTATAATACAAACATAACGATAACTATTGCTTTGTCAAAAATTAGAGCTAAATGAAAATATGGATTTTACTGTTTCAAAATTTAATACTTTTTTCTTTGCAATTATACACAACATATAATTTAACATTTCATTGATGTATTTTAGGTTTGTACTTTTCTATATTAAATATTCACTCATATAATTTTTAGAGATATTTTTCTAAATTATATGATTGCAAGTTGATTTTATTTTGGTATAAAACCTAATTATATAAAAATATCGTAATAACATTGATTTTTACTATAGAGTGAAAGGAATAGAAAAGTCGGTTTTAAATGTATTTTATTCTTAGAATGTAGTGTTGTCGTTGTTTGTGCAGCTGGATTGTAATGGGTGATTGGATTTTAGACACAGGTTTGAGAGCACACAGCTTTATTTACACGCGCACAAACACCACACACAAACAATTAGAGACAAAACAAGATGTAACACATTTAAAGACTAATAGATTCTGGAAGGATTCCACCTTTAAACAAAAAACAAAGATATTTCCTCCGGGATGATTTTAAACTAAACGTCTCTGAAGCAATGCAGGTTGCTTACTTCCTCTCGGGTGAGCGTCTCGATGCCTACTGACCATTTCTCCTGAAACCACAGGGGGGGCGCCTTGCCAGTGCGCAGGAGGAAGCATGGTTACAATTTAATATGCTTGAAGTGCCATTATTTATGAATATCCAAGTACTTTAAATATGTGTTAGTAAATTGTTCAAAATAACAGTAACAAAAAAATTGTCCATGTTAAATAATTATGATTTAATAAATATGAAATATTTAAAAAAAAAAATTATCAAATAATACACATATACTTTAAAATAAATCTGTTTGATATATATTTTTTAATTCCTATAGAATTTTATATAGAAATACATATGAAGTAAAAATGATGTAACCCTCATAATATACAAACACAGACCCTTAAAATGTAATATAAGACACAAAATAATGTGTATAAGACACAAATTTGATTTGCTTTTTACATTTTTTTTCCTTGCCAGACAAGGGTCTTTCGACCTCCTAAATTTGCTAATTTGTTGACACATTTAATGAAACGCAACGTCAGCATGCATTATCTTCCATATTATAATAATGGGGAAAAGAGATTGAATGAATGGAAGATGAAATAACAGGTTCATTTTTTTTATTGGCTTTTCCTAGAAGACCACACTTTCTTTTGCACATTAGAAGGAAAATGAGACACTCACGCTACCAACATTATTATGGAGTAGAATATTGATTTCCTAACGTCCTTCTACTATTTTATGTCCCCTTAACTAAGACTTGATTTATAACCATATATATTTAATATCTTTGCCAGATTCAGTTACGATCCGATCTTTTCGTCAATAATTAAAAACTTATTTCCAAGTTATCAGTCCTATAATTGATTTTACTTATTACTAAATTTGACCAGAATAGCCATTTAGTAACATTATCTGATTTTAACTGCATTGTTATATTAAAAGTACGTTTATATAAAATGTCTTGAAACTGATGTTTTAAGGGTATCATCTACTTATTATTTAATTTTTGCTTCTAAATGAATATTTATTTTATGTTAATAAATTTTTTTTTAAAAAAAAATCAATAGTGAAAAAAATATTATAAGGGGAGCTTTCATCTGTCTTGTAAAGCTTTCAGCATTTCAAAAAATATATTAATATTTTGGATTAATAAAAACAAACTTAAAGCACAAAAAAAGAAAACACATATTAATGAACTGTATTTCATAATGTTACAGATGAAAAAAAATTCCTCAAAGACACAAATAGAGTATTATACACGTCATTACGTAAAACGGAATCTTATAAGATTCTAATTACTTTATATTAAAAACATTTGTATCAAAGTTTTTTTTTTTTTTTTGGTTTTTTTTTGCAATTTTAAGGGTTATGTTGACTAATTTGACATATTTAATGTTAGAAGCCCAAAAGTTACATATCTTTTGGAACAATATGGAATAAATATGAATAGAACAGTACAAGATAATTTTTACTGTCCGTATCATTTTCAAGGATAAAAATACTGATGATAAACAAGATTATTTTGAATTTTTTTAGCGGAATCATAGTTTATGATTTAAGAATTTATTCATAATTTCTCACTCCATATACTGCTTCTATACTCATACTGGTCGTTTATTCCTTTGAATGAAGTACTTCAATTAAATCTACAAAAGAAATTTTTCAATTCATTTATTTTTCTTTTAATCTTAAAATTTCACTCTTGAATAGTCAATTAAAAGAATTCAACAGAATCTTAATCAGAAATCCTGTTTTAAGCTAACAAAAAATAAACATGAAATATGAAACCAATACCAATTAAAATATGCATAAAAGGATATGTAAATTTAATGATTGTCGATTCTTTAAATGTGTCTTCAAACTCTAATAATAACAGCGTACTAATTATCTCTCAAGTCAAGAAGAAGAAATAAAAAGGAATTGTAGCAGTTTTAGGAAGTAATTAGCATTTCTTAATTAATTTAAAAATTAAAATTAGCTAATTTTTACTTCACACGTTCGTTATTAAATTCACTTAAAGCATAGATTCCTTTGATTAACATGAATATCAACAAAATATAAAATGGTATGCAAAAAAAATATGAATGTTTATAATCCGTGAAAGAAATACTTTCAACATGAAATTTAGGTTTTTATTCAAATTCCAAATGTTAAATATTTGTGTATAATCTCACTATAAATAAACAAAACATTTTTAAATGATAGATATTTGTTATAGCTATAAAACCAATCTTTAAATGTTATGTTTCAAAAATAAACTGTTTATTTAACTAAGAATGCTGATCAAACAAAGTTAATGATAGAAGTTGTCATCTCTTTTATTGAATGTAAAAACTCTCTAATCTGATGGCATATCTCTAAAATTATTTTTTGAAAAAAGTGCTAACAAAATAAATTGAAGGCAGACAATAGAGGAAGTGAGCAGTGACAGAGAGCAGAAGGCAGACACAGAGAGATTGGACAGTGAAATGAGACAGACACATGGGGATTGGACAGTGAAATGAGACAGATCGCAGAGGGCAGGTACAGAAGAAGTGTCCTGAAAAACAGAGTGTAGAAGGCAGACACAGAGGAAGTGTGACAGTGACAGAGTGACACATGAAGGCAGGCACAGAGAGAACAGAGAGCAGAAATGAGACAGACACATGGGGATTGGACAGTGAAATGAGACAGATCCAGAGGGCAGGTACAGAAGAAGTGTCCTGTGATAGAGTGTAGAAGGCAGACACAGAGGAAGTGAGCAGTGACAGAGAGCAGAAGGCAGACACAGAGAGAGTGGACAGTGAAATGAGACAGACACATGGGGATTGGACAGTGAAATGAGACAGATCGCAGAGGGCAGGTACAGAAGAAGTGTCCTGTGATAGAGTGTAGAAGGCAGACACAGAGGAAGTGAGCAGTGACAGAGAGCAGAAGGCAGACACAGAAGAGATGGACAGTGAAATGAGACAGACACATGGGGATTGGACAGTGAAATGAGACAGATCGCAGAGGGCAGGTACAGAAGAAGTGTCCTGTGATAGAGTGTAGAAGGCAGACACAGAGGAAGTGAGCAGTGACAGAGAGCAGAAGGCAGACACAGAGAGAGTGGACAGTGAAATGAGACAGACACATGGGGATTGGACAGTGAAATGAGACAGATCGCAGAGGGCAGGTACAGAAGAAGTGTCCTGTGATAGAGTGTTGAAGGCAGACGCAGAGGAAGTGAGCACAGTGACAGAGAGCAGAAGGCAGACACAGAAGATTGGACAGTGAAATGAGACAGACACATGGGGATTGGACAGTGAAATGACAGATCGCAGAGGGCAGGTACAGAAGTGTCCTGTGATAGAGTGTTGAAGGCAGACACAGAGAACAGAGAGCAGAAGGCAGGAGATTGGACAGTGAAATGAGACAGACACATGGGGATTGGACAGTGAAATGAGACAGATCGCAGACAGAAGTGTCCTGTGAAGTGTACTGTGATAGAAGTGACAGAAGGCAGACACAGAGGATTGGACAGTGAAATGAGACAGACAGAGGGCAAATGAGACAGATCATAAAGAAGTGTCCTGTGAGAGTGTCAGGCAGACGCAGAAAGTGAGCAGACAGAGAGCAGAAGGCAGACACAGAGAGAGTGGACAGTGAAATGAGACAGACACATGGGGATTGGACAGTGAAATGAGACAGATCGCAGAGGGCAGGTACAGAAGAAGTGTCCTGTGATAGAGTGTGACAGAAGGCAGACACAGAGGAAGTGAGCAGTGACAGAGAGCAGAAGGCAGACACAGAGAGTGTGGACAGTGAAATGAGACAGACACAGATGGGGATTGGACAGTGAAATGAGACAGATCGCAGAGGGCAGGTACAGAAGAAGTGTCCTGTGATAGAGTGTTGAAGGCAGACACAGAGGAAGTGAGCAGTGACAGAGAGCAGAAGGCAGACACAGAGAGAAGTGGACAGTGAAATGAGACAGACACATGGGGATTGGACAGTGAAATGAGACAGATCGCAGAGGGCAGGTACAGAAGAAGTGTCCTGTGATAGAGTGTTGAAGGCAGACACAGAGGAAGTGAGCAGTGACAGAGAGCAGAAGGCAGACACAGAGAGAGTGGACAGTGAAATGAGACAGACACATGGGGATTGGACAGTGAAATGAGACAGATCGCAGAGGGCAGGTACAGAAGAAGTGTCCTGTGATAGAGTGTTGAAGGCAGACACAGAGGAAGTGAGCAGTGACAGAGAGCAGAAGGCAGACACACAGTGAAATGAGACAGAACATGGGGACGAGTGAAATGAGACAGATCGCAGAGGGCAGGTACAGAAGAAGTGTCCTGTGATAGAGTGTAGAAGGCAGACACAGAGGAAGTGAGCAGTGACAGAGAGCAGAAGGCAGACACAGAGAGAGTGGACAGTGAAATGAGACAGACACATGGGGATTGGACAGTGAAATGAGACAGATCGCAGAGGGCAGGTACAGAAGAAGTGTCCTGTGATAGAGTGTTGAAGGCAGACACAGAGGAAGTGAGCAGTGACAGAGAGCAGAAGGCAGACACAGAGAGATTGGACAGTGAAATGCAGAACAGTAGGGATTGGACAGTGAAAATGAGACAGTGTCAGAGTGCAAAAGAAGTGTCCTGTGATGAGTGTTAGAAGGCAGACACAGAAAGGAAGTGAGCAGTGACAGAGAGCAGTGGCAGACACAGAGTAGCAGACACAGAGGAAGTGAGCAGATGACAGAGAGGTACAGAAGGCAGACAGACACAGAGAGCAGTGGACAGTGAAATGAGACAGACACAGACACATGGGGATTGGACAGTGAAATGAGACAGATCGCAGAGGGCAGGTACAGAAGAAGTGTCCTGTGATAGAGTGTTGAAGGCAGAAACAGAGGTAAATGAGCAGTGACAGAGTGCAAAAAAGTAGACATAAAGGAAGTGAGCAGTGTCAGAGTGCAAAAGTAGACATAAAGTAAGTGAGCAGTGACAGATTGCAGAAGGCAGACACAGAGTGAGTGGGTAGTGAAAGGAGACATACACTGAAGGAATGGCCAGTGAAAAGAGACAGACACAAAAGGAGAGGGCAGTGAAAGGAGACAAATTGCAGAGGGCAGACATGGAAAATAAATAATGTTTATTGTTGAATAGTTCTTCAAATTGTAAGTTTTATTGCATTCCTTTTAAGGCGTCTAATAAATGTGTATTATTGAAGTTGTGCACAGAGTAAGTTTCTAACTTAGAAATTAAATACTCATTAAAAACTATTACTGGAAGAAATAAGAAGGAATACTTAAGATTAAATTAAAAAGGATATTCAAGTTAAATATAATCTTTAATTTTAATAACATTTTATTTATTCATTTACAAATCCTGTTCTAATCATAACAGTAATACAGACTGAATAAAATGTCTCTTCAGTTCAATGCAAAAAAAAAAAGTTTTCCTTTTAGAAATTATTATTTTTCATTGCATTACATTTTTCATTTTAAATAATTACTTTTAGTTTTTATACTGCTTTCATAAAAAAAATATTGCTTAAAAGTAATTTTTTTATATGTAAAGAGTTTAGTTTTACATTTATTCAAATTTATGTTTTACTTCAAAATAATAGTTTTCAAATATTTACAGAAATATTTTGTTCCATTTTAACGCAAACACAAAAATTTTTTTTGTATATTATGAGTTGTAGATGATTAAAAATTTATTTTTGCAACTGAGTGAAGAATTATGTTGATGAAAATCTTTTGAGATTTCGTTGAAATTATAAAAAAAGAACGAAATGAATTTAAAGATACTGATTAAATAGTTTTTGAACAACATGATAAGAAAATGCAAAAAAGAGATTTACATTAAAGTATAAATTTTTAATATCATCGTAAAAGAGAAAGATAAAATATTCTTTGAAAAACAGAGAAAAAAAGAATATTACATGAACTGGAATGACTTTCAGTTTTGCAATATATTAGAAAATGAGTTCTTCATAACATTGAAAACGACATTTTGATTTAAATATTATTAACTTTTTTTTTGAAGTTATGTCTGTTTTAACATTAAATAAAATGTAAAGCAACTTTGTTTCTAGTTTAAAATAGTACACGAGTTGAAAATTTTCCAGAAAAAACAACAACAATAATTTAAAATGGAAATATTTATTTAAATATTCTACAAATCCCTAATCATTTAATTCTTAACAAAAATGAAGGACATATTTTGATGAAATGATCAGTAATAAAAATCACTGCATTGCTTTCCTTTTTAATAAATCTAAGATATCATTTTTGAATATTGAAATTGCACCAAACAAAAGTGTTATTAATCCTTTCTTAGTAAGTAAATAATAAAAGTACAATTAAAAGATTAACACTTCTCTTGAAATGAATTATGTTTCATTTCGGTAACTTTATTTTATTCTGAAATATCTGCGAATGAAAAATTAATAGAAATAAAGATCAATGGAAATAAATAAAATCTCAATTTCTTCCTCCATATTTGTTAAGTTAATTTCGTAAAAGAAGTTTCTATAACACGGAAATCCTTTTTATTTCGAAAAACGAAAAACATTTTTATTTCGATCTGCTCTGTTAGAAATCTTTTGTAAATAGGTGGAATTATAATAAATAAATACAACTAAAAAGGATGGAAGGATTAAAAATAAATGTTTCCCAAATAAAGCAAATAAAGAAAATGATCACAAAAGACCTTTTCAGCATAATTGTCGAGGAAAAATTCTCATAATTGTTAGAAAGAGAACTCTTAAACTTATCAAGCCTGCCTCTGAAACCATAAAGAAACTGAATTTCTGCTTCAAATTACCAAAGTAAGGATTCCAACTTATGTGCAAGTGCTAAATAAACAGCCTGCATTATTTGTTCAGCACTTCAAAGTCCTAAAGTAAATAATTGGATAATTTTGCAGGAGGAGTTGGACAACTAAGGCAGATTTCTGGACTTTTTGTGAAGTTATCGGCTTATTTATGAGGTTCGGTATTTCAAAAGAACAGTGCTTCAAGTCGAGTTTTCTTTTCAAAGTATGTCAGTTTTCCTATTAGAACAATTTTCATAGATTATTTCAGTTATTATATTAACGAATTAGATTATTCCCTTAGATTATTTAAGTTTTAAATTAACAAATTTACATTCATTATTAAATTAATTTATGTCAGTATTCGAAAATCATAAATTGTGTTTTCTTTCTTACTTATACATATACTAAACCACAGATCTAACCCATTTTACAAATTAACCATGTCTTGCAAACTAATTAATGTAAAAATGTATTTTGCTGCACTTAACAATTCATTATCATCAGCAGAGAAAAATATAAAAATTTTAAAGATCTTTCACACCCTGTTTTCATTGTATATTAAGTAAACATTTTTGTGTTCTGTACCTTTTTTTTTTTTAACCGTTATTACATTTTGACGTTCAAATTTTGATTTTTATGTGATTTTCAGTTTTTTTTTACAATGCAAGCCTTTACAAATTGCTTTATATAACTATTATGTGTATTTGATTTCAATAGTATGTGAAACCTTTTTCTAGAAAGTAAACAAATAAACCAGATTCTAATTTTTATTGATGTTGTAAAATATTAAAATATGCATCTTCAAAAGATCATCTCCTTTTCGTTAAATAAAATTTATTATTTTTTTCTAATACAAAAAAAACCCGCCCCAAAATTTAATGCTTCAAACACACGTTGAATTAATTTTTAAATATATTTTTAACCGTCATAAAATAATAAAAAAATTTGTTAAATTATAAAATAATTCAATTTTAAATTTTTGCATTAAAAGAATAATTGAAGCCTTAAAAAGTAAAATAAATCAACAAATAAAGTATTAAGATATGTCTATAAAATAAGAAATGTAGTTTTTTTAGTATTTAAAAATTTAAAATTTTATTTTTTTAGTATTTTTCAAAGGAATGTAGCATAGTACCTCTTGAAAATTTGTATAAACTATTAGGATTAATAGCATTCATCAAAGTTTTAATCTATGTTAATATTTAAAATTTTAAAATTCAATTTTCATTACTTCTTACAAATTATTCAACAAAATTATTTGTCTAGATTATAATAAATCTCTTTTTTTATTTCTGTATAATTTCTGTCACTTTTAAATTATACTTACATTATACATTTTACTTCCAGTGGTTATGTGAAATATTTAAAATAAATGCCATTGATTTCGTTTCAAATAAAAGCATATATTTTTAAATCTTTTAAAATAACTGACTTTATTTTTCAAAAAGAATTTAGCTAAAAGCTTTTTTTTTAGATTTGAAAAGGTAACGTGCTTTCCTACGTATTTACTGTTCAGAGAATTAAATTATCTTTGATTTTATTATGATTTAGAAAACATTAACCCAATATAGCACCTCAAGGAATTTAAATTGTTTAAATGGATATCATTCGCCTTATAAATAAATAGTTTTGAAAAAGCAACACAACACTCTTTCTATGATGGAAGAAGTTAAAGAATATTTTATAACTCGATTTTTATCGAAAAGGCTTTCAATAAATGTCGATGCGAAATATCCATTAGAACGTTTAAGTTGGCTTATTGGCTATAAAATACATCCCCAGTTTACAAATAATACCTATTTAGTGAGCCAATTTTTGTCTCTGATGACATCAGAATTTGGTACAAATATCCAAAGATTTCCTCGAAAATCTTATTACTTACTAATCCTTTTTCCTGAAATCTAATACAGAATCTTTCCATCTAATGGATTTATTGCCTTTATCCCTATTGGGAAAGCAAGTATTATGGAGCTGACTGGTATTATGGAGCATAAAATAATAAAAATAAGCTTTTTAACAACTTTTGCTAAGAAAACACTTCAATTTAGCAAAATTCGAATTTAGGAAAATTTCAAAATAATACTTATATATCTATTTTAAATGAATTTGTTTACCAATACAATCTTGAATTAAAAAAAAAAATAAGAAATCACTTGTTCACTTGAAATGTTATACAAAATAAGTATATTCCTTAAATCCGAAATAAGAAAAAGAACATGTGAATCGAATATTAATTAAGGATTACATAAATTAATATGTAAATAAAAATCAAAATATCAAATAAATAAAGAAATAATTAAAATATCAAAAAACAAATAGACAAATAAAAAAATTAAAATAGTGAATATATTAAACATCATAAAAACAAATTATATACTTCATAAGTAAAACCCGTATAATATTTGAAAAGAATAATATTTAAAATGACTACATCTTTATTGAAATAAAAGTATATATATAAAATGCCTAATGAAATCTTTGTAAAATTTGTTATTAGAAAAAAAAAAATTATAAAATATTGATATCTTAATAAAATATTAAATTAACAAAAATTAGATGACTTATGAAATAATTTCAAATCATATATTTTTTTAAATGCTAACAATTAATTATTGTATGACTATATGATATACAACCTCGTTACTATAAAATTCTTTCATTTTAATTCTATTTAATTGTCTTCATTAATTCCACTTAACCAAATTTTCTTATATAAATTATTTTTTATTGAAAATTGATAATCATCTTATTAAAAGAATAAAAATGTTAAATAATCTATTTTTTTTTAATAAATTACTTTCTGAAAAGTTAAAAAAGTCATTTGGTCAAGACTATATATTTTTTTCTTTTAATTGGGTCATCCAATCGTCCATTGTGTCCCCAATCATGCAAAAAATTATTTCACTTTCATCAGTTAACAATAAATAACGTGAAAAAGAAAGCTCCGCCTTTATTTCTTTTTCCAACTCTAATTGGTCGGAGAACGTAAATTTAAAAACAAAATAATGCGTCATAAGAGCTGTCTTGAAATAAAGCTCATTAATTAAATTGGCGAAGTTAAAAATCAAAAATAGCAGTCTTCGTTGTTAGCTATTTGATCTGTTGGCTGAAAAAAAAAACCCAAGGCGCCTACAAAAAAAAAAATTACTTATTTTAATTACATGGTCTTCTTAAATCATTTTAACCATTTAGCTCTCATTTAATAATAAGAGAAGAAACATACGGCTAATTACTATCTAAGCTATATTACTGCGATAAAATAATAAAAATATCTAATTTATATAATTTCAATTATTTTTATCATTTACAAGCGTTTATCAATGAAATCTAGCTACAACCAGCTTACCAGCGTACCCAGCTTACCAGCTTGCTTTATTGTAGCAGCCTATTGGTAACCAGCTTACAAATAATACCAATTTAGTGCGACAAATTTGATCTCTGATGGCATCAGAATTTGGAAAAATAATCCAAAGAATTCCTCAGAAATCTTATTATTTACGAATTCTCTTTCCTGAAATCTAATACAGAATCTTTTCGTCTAATGGATTTATTACCTTTATTCCTATCGGGAAAGCAGGAATATTCGATACTTTTAGAATCTTGTGCTTCTTGGCATGGTATTATGGATGATAAAGTAATAAAAATAAGTTTTATAACGCCGTCTACTGAGAAAACAATTTGAATTCGAAAAGAAAGTGAAAAATTAATAGAAATGAAGAAATGGTTCAAAATAAAACTTATATACTTGTTTTAAATGAATTTGTTTGCCATGACACAATCTGAAATTAAATATAAAAAAAAAAATGTAAAATGATTTTTTTTTAATTTTAGATTGTATTGTGGTAAACAAATTAATTTAAAATAGAAATATAACTTTTATTTTATATCTTATGAGATTAGATGTATTAGATATATTATACCTAATATATAAAATATATATTATATCTATATTATTATTAGATATATTAGTTTTATTTTATATTTTATATTTTTATTTTATCTAAATGTTTTTGTATAACATTTAGTCAGAAATATGAAAAAAGATCATGTGATGTGAATATTAATTAAACATTAAATAAATAAGTATGTAAAATAAAATTCAAATATCGGAAAAAAATGAAATAAATAAATAAAATTAAAATATTAAAAATTAAATATGTTAATATATCAAAATATTCAATAAAACCTTTGAACGTAATAAGAACAAGCTGCATATTTCCTAAGAAAAATCGTACAAGTTAGTGTGAATATTTGAAAAGATTTTACATAAAATAACAACATCGTTATTGAAAAAAAGTCTATTTATAACATATTTTATTAAAATCTTTGTAGAATTAATTAGAAAAATAATTATAAAATATTTATACTTTAGTAAAATATTGAATTAATAAAAAGCGAATCCCTCATGAAATAATTTCAAATTATGAATTTTTTAAAACGTCACTAATTAATTATTGTATGATGATTTGAAATATCATCTCGTTACTGTAAATTTCTTTCATTTTAATTCGATATAGTTGTCTTTATTAATTCCCATTTTCGTATATAAATTATTTTTAATTGAAAATTATAAATCATCTTATTAAGAGAATAACAATTTTAAATAATTATTTTTTTATTAAATTCCTTTCTAAAAAAGTTAAATCGTCGTTTAGCCAAAACTCTCTGCAAATTTTTCTTTTAAAAAAGTTTTCATTAAACTTCAATCATGCAAAAAATTATTTCACTTTCATCAATTAGCAATAGTCAACGAAAAAAAAAGTAATAGCCGCTTTTTTTCATTAAAATAATAAGAATAATAATATTATTTAAGATTATTTTAAGAAAAAAAAAAATAAGCTCCGCTTTTTTTTCTCCTGACAACTCTAATTGGCCGGAGAACACAAATTTAAAAACAAAATAATGCTTAATAATAGCTGTCTTGAAATAAAGCTCATTAATTAATTTGGTGCAGTTAAAATTCAAATAGCGGTCTTCGTTGTCAGCTATTTGATGCCATTGGCTGAAAAAACCCAGGCGCCTACAAAAAACAATTACTTATTTTAATTGGATTGTCTTTTAAATCTTTTTAACCATTTACCTCTCACTTAATATACGATAGGAGGAATATATGATGCTTATTGCTCCTAAATTATAATATTGCTGTAAAATAATAAAAAGTTTAATTTTATTAATTATTTAAATAAACTATTTCAATTATTTTTATTATTTACAAGTGGGGCCTGAATGGTCAAGTGGCTAGCGCTCTGGCGCTCGGTACCACAGGTTTCGGCGTCGAGACCCGGCGGTACTATGGATGTTTGTAGTGGTTCGGAATCCACTTTAAGCCGTTAGGTCTCCACATGACTGTAGAGCGTCACGGAGCCAAAGTCAGACTTCTACCTACGGGTGCTCCATCACAACAGAAGCTGCTTCCTTTCCCCTTCAGCCATGAGTTCATACCGGTTCGTGGGCTTGGTCTAGATTAGATATCTACCAAGTGGGATAAGTCACAACACACAACATTATTTACAAATATTTTTCAGTGAAATTCAGCTTATTGCTTTTTTTCTCCGTAATCATAACAAAGAGATAATAAATCCAGTATACTTTTGCATGTAATATACATACATACTCAGTTAATGAAAGAAATGGCAGCAATATTGATATAGGCCTTTTATGCAATTTTGAATGTTATGGGAATTTTGTCATAAGAATTTGATGGGTATGCCGTTTTTCACACGCTGAGTAGATTGCATCAAAAATGTGGGTTTCTTTCTGTTAGTGTAAAAAATTACGTTATCGGTTAATTAATCATTTTAATCAATTTAATTAATTAAATACATTGTACCATAAGTTAATTCCCTTCGAGCCACTTCCTAAGATACATTAGGATGTAATCATAATTACGTAAGATATTAAGTGTGATCAATTTTTTTTTTGGGGGGCGACTGTACATGAATATAGATAGTTTAATTTTTTTAATGATTTTTATGAAGATATGAAAAATATTATTGACACTTCAGATTATACAGAAAATAATCCATATAATGTACCTAGAGTTAATAAAAAAAAAAACTTTCAAAAAGAATTAATGAGAAAATAATGGAAAATTTTATATGAATTTTTGGAATTAAGATCTAAAATGCCCGCTTTAAAACTGAAGATGTAAAAAAAAAAAAAAAACAATAATAAAAAATAATCGAAAAGTTATTAAAAATAGAATTTTTTTAGGAAGATTAAAAGTATGTTAATTTCATAAAAAAATGTATATTATAAATCAGATGAATTTTATTCAAATTGAGGAATTATATAACATTCAAGTAAAAAAACTTGCTTTATCACCTTCATATTATAAAAACTGTATTTTATAGTAAAAGATGAAATTGATACACAGATATTAAGACATTATAAAAATATTTAAAGAATGTTTGAATATAAATAGGGGATATAACTCTCCCTGTAATTACGCAATGATTTTAATCTAACAGACAGAACCATTGCTAGAGAATTTGTTTTCATTTGACATTATATATAGGTGAAAAAATATTTTCTGTTTTTACGCATGATTGTGCATTAATTGAGCAAGAAAGATTAATGTTCTTAAATTTACTAAACAAGTTTAAGAAATGAGATTTAAAATAACATGCAAATAAAAAATGACAATGAATAATAATCCTGATAAAAGCTTTATTTTGCAATTAAACGATTTATATGGAGTTACATATGTTTATAATACAAATCAAAAATATTTTTAAAGGTATTTTGTTATTTTTAACGTTCCTAAATGCGTAAAAATATTAAAGAACGATATGTTGTTCGATGTAGGAGTGTTTGCATTATAAAAATTTTATTTCAAAAAATAAAAAACTTTTACTTTCAAAAGATAGTAATCACTTTTAATTGCATTTATAAAATTTATAAGTTGAATACAATTCAATTATTCACTAAAATTGTATTTCAAAAAGTTGCATTTATTAAAATATGGATTTTCTTATAATTGTGAATGATTTTAAGACAATCAACTTTCTGAAACGTAACATTAGAAAGTTAACCGAAGTTGTAAAATATTAGGAATATTTAGTTGCTGAAATCAAAAAAATATTCACAAGATATTTTTAAGGTAAATAAACATTTCTTGCGTTATTATGAATCGAAATGGAATAATATTTTAGTTTTTATTCTTTTGGGCGAATTAATATGAAATCATCAGATTTATTAAAAAATGAAATGGCTGAACAAAAATCACAAATTTAAAGGTTATATATAAAATAAATAAAAATTGTGATAAGAAGAAACCTTTTTAACATATTCATGAATTTAAAATTTAAAAAGTATTTAATACATGATTGTCTTTACACTTTTCATCTTTCATTAAAAAAATATATTTTCACCAAACTTTACCATCAATTCTTTTAAGGTAAATAATTTTTCACATATTTTTGTTCTTTGTTAGTTTCGTAATCAAAGGTATGTTTGATATAGTTCAAAATGTTAAATAAATATTTACATTATTTTCAGGCCCGCCGTTCACTGTTCCATTGTTTGACAGTGTCCCTTTCTTATAGAGACACACAACACTTGCTACAGTTGATTTTGAGCAGTTACGGAGACGGGATTTTAATTGACACCTTGGCAAGATGCAATCGAACCAACACACCTTTCTCGTCAAACAACTCTTCCCCGTGGCGGCATCTTGACAAAAAACTAGCTGTGAAATATTTTGCGCATGTGTCAGCTGTAAAACTTCCAGATAGTGTATTTTTAAAGCAGTAAGTAATTATAATGCCGAGAATTCTGAAAAAGCTAATTTTCACAAAAGAAAAACAAAAACAAAAAAGAAAGCTCTTGCAAAAATTGTATGTCGTACAGCGTGATTTAATAAGAATAATTAATTAAAAAATAATGTTTTTTAATATTATTTCCAAAGGCTAGGCAAAATGTTGAATAGAACAATTGCATTAGGAACAGTTGAAAAAAAATAAGAACAGAAGAAGACACATACTCATTGACTAATGCAGGATTTTTTTCCCAGTATCTCGACTCCTCTGTTGGTCCACGAAGAACCCACAATTGAGCAGATGGTATCTAACCATTACTTTTCCAGAGCCATAAAAGAAAGTGATCAAATAAGATCGGTTGAAATGCCTATGCGGTGTAGATGGGCATCAGAAAAAAAATAAATTATTAAAAATAAAAATAAAAATACTTTAAATAATAAATTAATATTAAAAAATTTATTTATTGATGCATATATTGTAATTTTCGGTTATAAAATTTATTTAATTAAACTTATTTTCTTTTATATGAATTTGTTGCAAATATATTATTTTTGATTTTAATCATTTCATTGTTATTAAATATTTTATTTTTATTTTTTAGGAAAACCTGTATATAACGCACAAGAAAATATAATAAAATGTTTGTAAATAAACACACTTTTGAGATTAATAATAATGTTGCTAAACTTCTGAATACGTTTTACTTTGATTAATAAATTTTTCTTATCATATAAAGTTCTCCTTCGTGTGGCGTTTCTGCGTGATATTTTATTTTCATAGAAACGACTGTCATAGCGAAGTTGAGAGTATTAAGAAATCACGGAATTATTTTATAGGAATATATCATATATAGATTAATGATAATAAATATTAAAAAATACCAGAAATTATCAAAAAATTAAAAATATCTCTTAATATCAAAAATTAATGTTAGAATTTTTAAAAATAATAAAAATTTGAAAAACAAGAGAATTTGTTGATTTTTTTATAGATTTTATTAAAAAATTTCTAAAAGCAGGTTTATGTACTTTTAACTAAAGAATATTTATGATTTTACTATACATTTTTTTAATTTCTCACAGTCAGCAAAAGACTTTCACATTTTACCAACAAGACTAGGTGCTATGTCCGTGTCTCATAAAATGTGTGGATGGTCACCTATATTGAGCCCCGCATGTATAATACTAAACTATATTGGTCAATGTAGAAATTATCTCTATTTCTTCACTGGCATCAATTCATGGTATTTGATCAATATCTAAAATCATTTGTGGTATATTGATCAGATATGTTGTTGCAACCTTCGAGGCTTTCCCAATAATTGAGGATAATAGTAAATTTATCAAGATATGAAATAAATATACTGAAGCTTTATTTTTGGACTCGAATGTATTAAAACAAGTATGTGTTCGAATCACCTTCATATTTTTATGTGACCTGGGATTTAACTGCTTTAAAGAAGTTGAATAGATTGAATCGCATAATTTTTAAAACATGGAAAAATTGTATGCAGTATGTATAGCATTTGTATGAATACAGAATAATTTTCTGATTTGTTATCATTTTAAAATTATTTGCAAGATAATTCACTTATTCTAATTTTCCTTTAAATATTAGTTAGTTTTAAATAATATCTATATTTAAAATTACCTAAAATGTGTAGATGTTTTATGTAGAACAAGCTCGAGTATCATGAATTTATAACATTTGTTTGAAGCTATAAACAAAGAATAAATTTTACATTTTGGAGACAAGTTTCGATTCGAATTTATGTTATTGTTTCTTACTTACAGTGAGAGCTGTACCGAAATCGGATTCATTTTTATATGAAAAAACGGAATTATTGTTTTCTTAGACTTTCTATGAAAGAATAGTTAAATCGTTCTCTTGGGAATATAATTCAGGGAGGCTTATGAAGGAGTACAACTTCCATGAATTTATGATGTTCTGGCAATCTTAGATTTCTCTCAGATTACTTTTATACTTACACAATGGGAATATTCTCCAAATATATTCCTATTTCAGAAATTCTCAGAAAGGAGAGTTTTATTTTGCCGATTTATACTCCTTAAATATATATGCTGAGAACTCTCTTTTCTAACTCTAATTTTCTGATGCTTATTTATTATTACTAAAAATGCTTATTTATACTTTTTTTTACTTTATCTAGATTTCGAGCTTTGCTTTAAAAGCGTCAAATTCTCTAAAAACCTGTGTTGAAAAACGCAATGCTATAAAAAAAGTTTGCCAGATGTTTTCGTAACCGTCAAAATTCAAACAAATAAATAAATGAATTCTTATAGATAGCCATCAAATTATTAACATTTTACCCATTGCCTTTTGATACTTTTATGTTGTAAAATAAAAACAAAATCCTATTGATTAAAAGCAATATCTATTTTGAATCTCTTTAATTTTCTTCATTTTTCTCCATAAAATCCATTTTGCCGTGTCATATATTCATATCTACTCAGTGTCATTCATCCATGACTGTTGCGAGTCATTAGATCAATTTTTGTCCTAGACCTATTCGTGTAACTTCACTGACCACGTGGGTTATTTTCCAGCTTCCAATACCATTAAGCACAGGTCGTAAGAAATAAGCGAAAAGCATCTTCCTTCTTTGATTACAAACATCATGGAATCCTCTGAAGACCTCCTGTCAAGCACAACTTTCAGAAACAGGAAGGCACAATGACGATTTTAACAGCATGTGTAAATATCTGGCATTAACATCAGACGATCTTGGTGGAAGCTTTCCAAATTTTTGCCTCTTTTCACACATATGTCCTGGACAATCAAAGACTTTGTTTTTAAGGCGACCCATAAAATTACCAGGAGGGCATCGCATCCCTTCTCTGCAGACTACTCGAGGCATAGCAACGGCAATGGACATACCTATGTGATAAAATGTATCACAAATACGTCGACACTTTAAGAGTGCTTTAAATAAAAAGATGTCTGCTAAAAATTTTAAAAAGTCAACCCTACGTGATTCACGTATTGAATGAATTCAATTCAAAGTGAAACAAATATGGAATTCCATATGAATGAAGAAAGTATCGACAAATTTAGATTATTCTTTAAAAAAAAAAAAGAATACTATATTTCAATATATCTTAAATTGATAATATTTTAATAGTTGAAAGACATTCAATCTATCACTGAGAGCAATTATAACATATTTCTACATTTACCATCAAGGTATTAAAAGAGTACTGAAAGTATTATTTTGGATGATTCGGAAATATTTTTCATAATGGGTAACAATTTAAGGAAAAATAAATTGTTCTGAGATATTCGTGGTAGCATAATAGAGGGATTTGTGGTAAATTTCTCGTGTATTAATGCCTTAGAAAACACTATATTAAGCAAAATTTATTCTTATATAATTAAAATAAGATAGAATTAGACAGAAAACTATAAATAGTATTATAAATATATGCATAAATATCGAAAAAAAGTAAAAGAACAACGTAAACTAATGTATTATACAATGCTGAAATTTGATCCCAGTTCATTTTTATAATTAGATACTTTTAGATAGCTAATTATTTCTAAAATCAACTAATGATAAAAAAATAGAGAGATTTTCTGAACAATGGATTTTTTTTTTTTTTTGGAAATAATATTTAAGTTTAACTATATTTAGAAACCATATTGAAATAAGGTCAAATAAATTTCATGTGTGACATAAATCCCACTTACTAATACAATTCCATATAAGTAAGTAATGCACCTATGTATAATAAAACATCCCATTCTTGGTAGCGATCAAGAAAACACAGGAGAGCCAGGTAATTATCCAAGTTCTTTCGCATCGTTCACAATCTTCTGGAATGTCGAACCATTTTTATCCGGCCGTAAAGCATCAGAAAGCAATTCAATTGGACAACGAATGGGGTTGAATTACACTGTTAGTCTTGTCAAAGTAAGATAAATTAATGAATAAAAGAAGAGGGATGTGCAGCTTCCTTTTATGTGATAGTCATATAATGATGTGTTAGTGAAACAGTCTTCTGTGGTAAATTAACGTCCCTGAAGACAACAGGAATGCTCCTTAAAAATAACTTTAAATTAATGATCTGAACAGAATTTCATTTGTAAACGGTACACGTTAGCAACAATATTCTTTTCAGAAAACAGTACTAGAATTATTAACAAATATTTGGAACACACAGAATTAACACAAAATTATATGTCAGTGTAAGATTTTCCATGTTATATTTTTAGTATAGGTCTCGTAATATAAATTGTTGCTGGAATTTGCTGCAAACAAAAAATTTTATTTTCTTAAATTTTGATGCTCAATACATAATAAATATACAAATAAATAAAATTTCACTAAAAATATCATCTTAAAAACTTATAATTAGGTCATTTACTTACAAAAAACATAATTTAACAATGGTAGAAATCATATTTTCATCTATTTACAATAAACATTAAATAAGTGTCAATAAATAGCAAACAATAAATAAAGCTTGATGCTGCTAGTTTTTAAGTAAATGTTGCAATGAAAGGCATCGTAACGTATTTCATTAGACTTCACTCTATACACGCAATAAAAATAATAGGTCTAATAATTTCAATTATTGGTGGAATTTTATGTGCAAATATAAATTTTTATTTTCTTAAATTTGTTCACTCATTGCATTAAAAAATCAAATTAATAAAACACCCTTCAAAACAGTTTCTTAAAATTTATAATTAAATCGTCTATTTATGGCAAATATAATTTAACAATGGTACACAAAAGTGTCAATAAATAAATTGTGATGTTGCAAGTTATTACTAAATGTTGCTATGAAAGATATCGTAACGTATTCATTAAAGACGTCACTTTTTACATGCTATAAAATACTTGCATATGCTAATCTTCGTAATAAGAAAAATTAGTGCACAAAGGTAGACTATTACAATTTGCTATTGTTATGTTTCAAAACTTACAAAAATATTGATACTGCCATTTACCTGAAAGTTCTTTTGCTAGTAAAATACATTTTAAAGACTTGTGAGAATGGAACTCTATGGAATTTTAATACCTTCCGAGAAGAGTATGAATAGAGTGTTGATGCATGAATTATGAATAATATAGTGGCACGTGGAGAGAAAAACAAACTGTTAAGATCCATAGGAAACTTTACTATAATATATATACACTTTTAATATTACACACATATGAGAACCAAATCCAATACTCAAGTGCTACAAAAAAAATTGTCACTTTAAGCCATTATTAAGTGACATTTACAGCATCCATAATTTATATTTTCCAAATTTTAGATGTTCGATGCTAAATAATATATTTAAACAAACCAATAATTAATTACTTTCAATTATAACTGTTGCAAAATTTATTAGAATATCTATACTTAATAGTATTGTTGCTAAAGGAACACAATTAAAGTTATATGACGAAAATATTACTTTCAATTGTCATTTAGTATTAAAATATTTTTACTACACTTTGACTCATTATGGACATATATTTCGAAAGTATGTTTCAAATACTTTTATTAACATTGATTGTTTTTAAGTTTATTATAACCAAACAATATTCTGGAATAATTTTACGACAAAACTAAAACAGCTAAAGAAACTTAAATTAAAAGAAACCATGAAAAATAATTACTGAAAATGATAAAAAAAAAAATCCATCACAAAAATTAACAAAACATTTTCAGTATCTGCCAAGAGATAAAAAATTGAAATAGAATACATTGACAGTTGAAAATACAGTTAAATATATGATTACAGATAACAATATAAACTATATTCATCAACAATAAAATTTAAAAAATATTTTAAAATAAACAAACAAAATCAAAACAATCCTGGACTGAATGATCTTGGCACTCTTATTTACATTATATTTTAGAATTTTCAATATATTAAAGACTAAAATTTAGTTATTAAATATACTGAAATATATTGATTAAAAGACTAAAATGCCAACGGCTATACCATGCTGAATATACCGGTTCTCGTTAGATCACCGAAGTCAAGCATCATTGGGCGCGGCCAGTACTTGGGTGGGTGACCACCTGGGAACACCGCGTGCCGTTGGCATTCACACATTTGGGACCTGAATGGCCGAGTGTCCAGCGCTCTGGCGCTCGGTGCCACAGGTTTCGGGTTCGAATCCCGGCAGTGCCATAGATATTTGTAGTGGTTCGGAATCCACTTTAAGCTGTAGGTCCCGGTCTCCTATGACCGTAAAAGCGTCACGGAGCCAAAGTCAGACTTCTACCTACGGGTGTTCCGTCACAACAGAAGCTGCTTCAACCCTTCAATCATGTGTGTAGGGGCTCGTGGGCTTGGCCATCCAAGTGGGATAAGAAACAACAACAAAGACTAAAAATATATTTATATTTTGTATAACAATTAAAAGTTCATTCTATTACGTAAAAGCAGAATGAAAACGTCGATTTTTGTCCGTAATACCTTAAGACATTCTCAAAAAATTGCATAACATTCTTATGAATAGTTAATGCTGCAGCGAGTTTAGAATGACACCATTAATTTGTGTCGAACTGTACACTATGAAAGTTATAACATAATACATCAAGAAAAATGTTTTGCTAAGAAACATTCATTTTTGTTTACAACGAAAAACTGAGTTATATTTAGTATCAAAAAGAAATATTTGCCACGAAAAGAAAAGGAGAGGTTTGTTTTGTTGAGAAAAACACGGATAAGATCTTAGAGAATACACATTGTGATTTTATTCTTCATGGTTTACCCCCCCATAGATCGCAAAAAAAAAGAGAATCCATCACAGTTTACTTTTACGGCCCATCTTTTTCATGCAAATATCTGCCCTGAGAATTCCATCTCACTTTGAATCATTTTTAGGTTCTTTTTGAAAAGCTGTTTTGAACCAAAACATTTTTCTAGATGTAGCGTGATGCAGATTTATTATTCAGAGTCTTTGACAGTTACAAAAATAGTTTTTGTCTGGGTTTAGGGAAAGCATACAATTTTACTTGTTAATAAATCATGGATATAAAAGCTTTTGTTCACAATTTCTTGATCTCATAGTAAAAGTTGGTCGCTTTTAAGCAGCAAAGGTCGAATCCTCCTTTCTAAGATATTTTTTAAAAGTGATAATAGTAGTGGTATTTTAAGTAATATCATGCAGTTAATAAAAATCTTTTCTTTTTATATTGGCATATTTTTTAAGATGAAAGTAAATAAAAATACATTATTTAGGGATTTAAATATTTTTGTTTTAGTACTTATTAATGAAATAATTTACATTTCAAATTAAAATATGCTCTATAGAAGTTTTATGTCATTAGAAAACATTTCATGCAGAATTTCCTAATTTTATAGCAAAGTTTATCGCTTTTAAGCAGAAAAGTTCGAATCTTCTTTCTCAAATATTTATGCAAATATATAATGTAATATAATACATAATAGATGCAGTTAATAGAAAAACACAAGAAAGAACAATTTTTTTTAATTTGGCGTTTTTATTAAGATGAAAATACCATTATTTAGAGATTTAAAAAATACTTTATTTGGTATTTATTAATAAAATTCTTTATATTTCAAATTAAAATATATTCTAAAGAAATTTACATCTTTAGAAAACTCTTTTAAAAATTCTAATGTATCCAAATAATATTAATCATTTAGAATGATAAATGAAAATAATACATAGATTTTTTTCGGAGGTAAAATAACATTAACATTTTGAAATAAAAAGCTTTAAATATATAATATATAAAAGCTTTAAAATTAAATATATCCTGAATTTAAAATTTTTAACTAAATTTTATGTATAGGAATACTTTAAGATCATTTTTTAAAAATTTCAAAATTATAAAAAAAAAACTTATTAGAAATTAAATTCATTTTCATTAAATGTTTCAATGACATATGTTCCTAACGTACATTTACTGAATTTAAGATTCATTCATACGAAATTTTTAACTATTATACGAATAACTATTATACGAAATTTTATAAATTGATATTTGGGATATTTTATATTTAAAAATTGCAATGTTTATTCATTAATTTTATGATAACTTAAAAAAATTCAAATTATTATTAGAGAGTTTTTTGCATACCATATTTTGGACGTCCGTTAGCTTTTTTCTCCCCAGCGCGCATGTTCATAGGAAATTGCGCATGCGTATCTGTAATAATGTTTCCTATGAGCATGCGCGTTAGGGAGAAAAAGCTAACGGACGTCCAAAATACGGTATGCAAAAACTCTATTAACTGAGAACAAATCAGCAATAAAAATATTTGATATTAAATCATACTGTTAATAATTAACAGGTAAATAAATTTGAAAAAAATATTTTAAATAAAGCACATTATAAGTTAGCAAGCATTAATACAGAAATTGTAAATATAGACAAATATATTGTCAACAGACAGAAAACGGAATACATATTTTTGTTTACGAATTAAATAATAGCTTTT
Organism: Caerostris extrusa; assembly: GCA_021605095.1. Taxonomy (NCBI): domain Eukaryota; kingdom Metazoa; phylum Arthropoda; class Arachnida; order Araneae; family Araneidae; genus Caerostris; species Caerostris extrusa. The sequence goes on along the minus strand of BPLR01005486.1, from coordinate 30,822 downwards.
ATCTGAAATTAGTTATGGGAATTGCATATGATATTTAAATGGTGATAATAAAATTACAATTTGCATAACCTTCTATTACAAGGAAAACTTTCTAAAAATATATCTTAATACCACATTAATGATAATCTGCTTAAATTTTAGAAAGCTTTTAAGTATCATTTACAATCCAATTTTAATGTAATACAATATTATGCAAAAAAAGTGAATATGAAATAAAATATTTTTGCTACATATTTTAAGTAGATATTTTTCATGGAATTTATTTATTTAATTTTTATAATTTCGTCACATTTTTTAATTATAAGTTATTAGTTATGAATCAGTAATTATCTAAAGTATAAATGTTCTATTTTCATCTGAAATTGTGTTTTTTAAATTAAATTAAACCATTTTTAAAGATAAAAACTGATTTTTAAAAATCCTGACTTCAACTCCAACAGAAGAGTATTTTTAAAAGTGTACAATAAAGCTCTAATAAGTCTGTTTTTACCATTAAAATGAAATATCAGCAAAATACATATTTTTAACGAAATCGAAATCATGTGAAGTTGATATATATAATATTTATAAGAGTTTTCAGTAAAAGCACAAACAAATATATCAAAAAAGATTATACTGAAATAATAAAAATAATTTTAAAACTTCAATAAGTAACTAAGTTTGCGCCATCGAAAATAAACATGAAATATTAAAAAATAAACATTCTGGAAAATATTACATTAATTATTCTGTATAGGACTTTTGTATACTTCGTTTTTAACATTCTTTTATTTCAGCTGCCATTTTAGTATTATTCTTTTTAATTTTGTGAATATTAGAGTAAGCATTATTTCTCATTATGAATATATTTTTATATTCATTTTATATTATATTCAAATATTATTAGTTTCAGTTTTTATAACTCAACATTTTTGATTAAATTTTCATAAATTTCTCTTACTTAATTTTTTTTTCTAATCTAATCTATTTTTCTTGTATCTATATTTATGGATCCCAGTTATTGTATACGTTCATAAGAAGTAATAAATATACTTTAAAAGGCACGGTTTTAATATCCTGATAAAATTTTTAATTTCATTAGTCTTAGCTTCTGAAAGTAAAATTTTTTAATCTCTCTATTTTCTAGATCTATACTATAAGTAGAGAAATTTAATTAAGATAGAAAGTTTTTATCAAATATTAAAAACATATTTTGTTATTCTCAAATTTACCGACTTCACTATTTCGTGGAAATAAAAATGCATGATACATGAAAAACTTTATATTTTTATGACATTTTTAATTTAACATGTGGGATTAAATTTTAACTTTTATTTCAACGATATAACCTTGAGTATGGAATGTAGATCAATATTTAAATGAATTAATATTAAATTTGCTGCCAACTTTGCTTAAAAACTCAAATTTGCTTTCCTTTTGCTCCAGGGGAAAAGTTCTAAACATTCACAATAAGAAATGATTCATTTAGTTAATTATTATAACTTCAAATAAATGAGAAAAAAATAATATAAATAATATGATTGATAATAAATATAATTAGATGGTTTAATGTTAATGATTAATTAATGTTTATTTTTTAAAAACGGAGAGGTTTTAAAAACATTTTTACATTCGGGAAAGAGTAAATTATGAATCGTATGGTTTATTACAAATAACGTATATATAAAATAAATTAAAAATCTATTAACTAAATGTAAAAGCCTTGTATACATATTTCTCATAAAAATATATTTTCATAATATAAAAATTGGAAGAAACAAATTGATGAGAATATTATCATGTAGCAAATCATAACAATGGTTGTCTAGAGTGTAAAATTTGTTGACTTTGAATTGAAATTAGTTTTTATTTTTTATAATAACCTTTTTCGCCTTTTTTATATGTTTTGAACAAATAGGAATGTATTGTGTTATGTACTGATATTTACCAATCCAGAAAGCCATTGAAAATGTATATGCAATAAATTTAATCCTCTCTTGTAGTGTTAAAACTACCTAAAATGGCATTAAAAATTGCATCTAAACGTCATGAATTACTTTTATAATATGCAATGACAACAAAGTCGACATTGGTTGTAAATTCATTATTTGGGATTTTATTGCCTGTATACTGATCATTAAACTTTTCAACCACAAGGACTCTCCTAATCACATGTGATAATGCAAAATGATATTTGTCAATGTAAATGATCCACTTCCATTCTTTAGCACGTCAATGCTCATGGCTAGGAGTCCTTTAGCGATTTAAAGTAATTAATCATAGACCAGGTCCATCAATACGATTGCAGATCTTCAGTCGCATTGACACTAATCTCAGATAAATTGTGTGTTCCAACGCATTTACTGCATGACGCATTTACTGCAACCTTTAAATCAATTGGTAATCTTACCATTAGTTACGATAATGTCATCAAATCGACAAATCCTGCAGTAATCTCTGCAATCAATCTCGGCCAACGTTTCGTCAGAGTGTTTTACCTTTTTGAAACCGCCTTTGATATATTATAACTACTAATATCACAAACAATAACCAAGACTTGTAATTTTGTAATATAACAAGATTAGTACGACAATCTTGCAGTAGGACAATTTTGCAAGATCGAAGTATCGAACTATTGTATGGCTGGTATTTACCATCTCAAGAGTAATGTTTACATTTAGACTGATCTTTCAAACATTTTCATCTGCATATGAGTTTTTTATTGTTTTGACTTTTTTGATTGCATTACTAGATTATTGTTAATCATGTAATGAACTTAGCTGAATATAACTTAAATTAATTTTAATTTAATATCATAAGAATATACATCATCATCATCGGAGCAACAGCCCCATGGTGGACTAAAACCATCTACCCGCTGGCAGATTTCTAGAAAGGAGATGTTTTTTTTTTTTTTTACTGAACAGGGTTATCAGCACTACGCCCAACTCTCTACAGTCATATTAGCCTGGGATCTACGGTTTAAAGTGGATTCCGAATCACTACAAATATCCTTGACACTTCGGGACTCGAACCCGAAACTTGTGGCACCGATTGACAGACCGCTAGTCCCTCGGCCATCAAGCCCCGTAAGAATATACATTCCTTGAAAAAAAAATCGCAATAGCTCCAATTCTAAATTTTTAATTATCAGAAATGTATTTAAGGGTAATTTGTGTATGTGTGCTGTATTTGTATATACATTTAACTTTCAACTTTGCTGCGTCGTTATATTACATTAATGATTATTAGTAATTATAACATACGTTACTGAGTAAAAATAAAATAAATTTAATAGTTTTAAATTAAATGAAGAATAATTAATAATGCAGTATTGTAATAATTCAAATGCAAATTTAAAATTAAAATAAAAAATATATATTTCAATGTTGTGAAAACGAATTATAAAGTACTGAATTCTAGCTAATTTGTTATTATAATTTCATTTTATTAACGATTCATTTAATTCATTTAAAAAAATTAAGCTGCTGAAATCGTTTTACTTCTTATTTCAGCAAAAAAAAAAAAATCGTAAAAGTGAAGATTTTGATAATGAGATCATTCCACAAATTTTTGAGAAAAATTGATAGATGAAATTTAATAATTAATATTAATTTTGCAATGATTGAAAGAAATAATATAATTTTGTTTTAAAAGTGAAATAAGTCATTGGTGTTTAAGATTATATATATTTTTTTCTGTAAATTATTTAAAAATTGTTTAAATATAAATGTTTTCGCTAATTTTTTTCTGTGATAAATTATGATTCAGCAATAAATATTTTATTTGTGCATGTCTTTTAAATGTTATAGACATTCATTATTATTAATGAAAAATATTTATCAGGAATTTTATATTATGTCATGAAAATATGGGGTGAGTTCAAATAAAAGATATACGCATGATAAAGTGATGCAAATTTATGAGATGTACGTAGGAAAAAAACTTCTGAAATTGTAGAATTTAATCGAGAACACATGATAATGAAGCAATATTTTAACATGTAAACATCAATGTGTCATTATCATTGAGATTAATAACAGTATTTTAAAAATTTTCTTTATTAGCATTATTTAAAAAAATTCTTCAAGGAGTTAAGCCAAAAACGTCCTATTTTATTGTTTATTAGAAATTTATCAATAATTCTTCAACGAATACAGAATTAAATTGAATTACTTCATTTTTTATAACGTTAAACGTTAACATTTATAATGTGATTATTCGTTTTTATTATTATTACAACAATTAAATTCTTTTAAATTAATTTTATGTAGATTATCGTATATCATATATTTCTTTCAAATTAATTATCATTAATTTTAGTACAATCTTTTACTATTACTTTGTTATCCTTATATAGATTACTATTTATTATAATCAAATAAATATTAAATGAAAAATGAATCAATTTTCACACAGTTTTATTTTTACTTAACTTAAAATGTAATAGCTCAATCTATGAAATTAAATGTTTTCTGATTTTCATGTAATTATAGGTTGCCAAAACAGTTTTGAAACTATTTTTCAATCATAATATATTGTTGTGCGATTAACTGCAAACAAAATTTTAAAAATATTGTATTGTAAAAACTCAACGGCGCTTTTATTGCAAGTGATATTTTGTTTTGCCATTAACAGTATAATTAACTTTTAAATTTGTGCATTTTGAATTCTTTCAGTTCAATTAACACCGAATTAAAAAGTTAAATAATATTCACTAGTTTAAAAAAATGGCTTACATCTAATTCTATAGGTTAAAAAGTAAATCATTCTAACTTTATTTCTTCTTTTTCTAAATCAATTTTAAAAATTGTAATACATTTAAAATAATTGCTTAGCCATAGTTAAAATTTAATTTTCTCAAAAAGACTGAGGGAAAAGTTCGAAAAATTGTAACAATCAACTTTTAGCAAGTATTATTTTTTATTCAGTAAAATATTTTGCAACTATTTGCTGTTCTACTGAAATAAATTAGAATCTTCATATTTTTAAACATATTTTTAAAATGCATAGGACAAACAATGAAAACATTTTCATAATTTAACCTTTTTTAAATTACGAATTAAAATGTACGTCATTTTAAATAAAAAATTAATTAATACGTTCTACTCTAATTTAAATTAAGTTAATTTCATTATTTTTTTACAGTTTAAATACAAAAAAATTTAATTTATTGCAATGTTATGTATTTTTTTAAATTATCATCATGAAAATATATAATATTGACATTAAATTATTTATTATTAAATGGCTATTAAATATAATTAATAACTTTTAACAATCATTAGTTCAGAAATTTTATTCAACTGAAAAAATACATATAAATTAATTATGCAGATAATTACATTTTGCAGATTTCATCAATTCTTTATACTAATGATCAATTATGTTCTAAATTAAAAAGCATTATAATTCTTAAAGAAAGAAAACGTCTTGTTGATGGAGTAAATGCTATTTCTTTAAATCATAGTTTGCCTTAGCATATAACACTTTTTAAAAACTCCTTATATAAAGTATTTATGCTACTTGCCTTTCTTCAATAAGTAAAAATAATAAATAGATGCATCAATAATAGATGCTGTGGTCATATCCCCCGAAGAGCACAAAATCAAACATCGTGGTGTTCCCAAATAATATTGACTATGTTGTTTGCCAGTTCGAAATATAAATCCTCTTCCGAGGGATGGTCCAGACAATGTATAGCGGCAATCCAAGATATGATGAGGAGTAAGCTCGACATCAGGGACAATTTTTGATATTTATTAACACTAGGAGCAAAATTTGTCATATTTTTGGTGGTGTTTTATTCTTAATCTTGTGAGAGTTGTTGCAGTTTTTCTATCTGCATTTAGTTCTGTAATTTGATATTTAGTTTTAATCTTAGAAGGAATTATAAGTTTAGGTTTTTGTCGTGGCATTTCATCTGTAAGGGAAGTTGAAATGGCGGTTTGATCCAGACTTCTGGAAATCAATAATAGATAGATATATCGACGAAGGGATCGAAAAATGTTTTTATAATATATCCTTTCTTTCATACTCATAAATAAAGCACTCAATACGAGTGTATAGATGTGGTGAATGTTTCACGAATGAATCTAAATCCATGACTTCTTAGAGACAGAAAAAAATATTCATTTTAATTATTTTTTACACGTTTCGAGGAGGTATGCTTGGAAAATTAGTAACATTTTTATTGTATATTAACTTTAACACAATAAATATTGTTTTAATATTATTCAATTAATAAAATTCAAATACTTTTAGGAAAATCCTAATAAAAGGAAAATATAACTATTTGCCAACTTATCACGATTACTGCTATCTTGATAAAATACTATATAGTACTTGTAAATAAGGCTAACAAAAGTAACGTACCATAAAAGTTGTTGAATGGAAACCGAAGATATAGAATAATAGAATTTTATGAAAAAGCTTTTTTTTTCACACACACAATGCACAATTCAAAACTGGTATTATGCCAATATTGACACAATACAATATTGGTACAAAAGATAATGCACATTGTAACTGGTTGTAAAGTGGAGGTGAAAAAAAAAAAGAAATATTTTATTTCAAATATGGTTAGAGAATGATATAATTTTTTAAAACAACTTTCAAAATTGATACTAACTTAAAAGACAAAAAGAAAAATTTCTTTCTAATTTGTAAAATTTAAAATTATCTTTATTGCTTGAAAACAACATGGGGCCTGAATAAAAAAAAAAAAAAAAAACTCGACTAATTATTTCACACATTTGGATAAAAGGAATAACAGAGTCGTTTCAAATAATCGGTTGTAAACTAAAACGAGTAACATAATAATAAATTTATACTTACTGCCAAAGACTTTCGGATAACAGCAATTAAATTAGATAAACATTCTTCAGATGCTTAATAATCTTTTTTTTACTTGATTGAATACCCATGAGTTTTAAGAATATCATTAAATAGCCATGTTATAGATTTAAATAATGTTTATTCAATTCCAGGCTTATTGTATTGTATCGACTTGCATTTTAAAATCGGTTGAAAATGTTTTATGTCGTAATGGAAAATTGTAACTTATATATATATATATATATATATATATATTATATGAAGAGGCAAATAATTTTTCATATTTGTACTTTTAAGTTTATACAGTATTTTTTTTTTCTCAATAGGTATTCGAAAGCTTTTCTACAAAACATTATCATTTTTGTTCGTAAACTTTTTCCCGCCTGGTGAAATTCACGGGGTTATAAATTCAAAGATAATTCTGGATATCTGGACAAAGTCGTTTTTGCTTTTAAAGAATAACTGAAGGAGTTTATTGCGAAGAGGCACTTAGTGAACCTAGTTAGAGGCTTTTTTTGCTGCATTTCACTGTTGATAGATAATATTTATTTGATAGTGGGTGGCCTTTGAAGGATTTAGATACGCCTAAGAGATTGTGTTTATGACAGTTGGGAACCCTAAGCTTTTATGCTGTCCAGATAATGAGTATATAAGAATATTTATGTGATGTGGAAGTATCAAACAGATGTAACCGTGAGAAAGCAACCTTTGCACCTCTCATCTGGATCTTGTCCGGAGGAAGGGGTGGTCTACAAAGCACTGATTGCACACTTCGTGGGGTCAGGCGATCCCCTACGTGGGGAGTATGAAATGATTTTTGCTTTAAATCAATCATTGGAGAGAGTTGATCTCTGAATGATGATGCCAGGCCAATCAGATGAAAATAATTTTAGTTTGAAAAAAGAACAAAAAGATATTAAGACACACACCGTCGACCAGGAGTAAGAGAGAAGATTCGTAAGGAATAAAGATAGATGAAAAGTGGAACTTCGTAGCGAGGAAAAAAGATGTAATGGCATATTCGGGGATGGTACGATGAATGGAAGATCACTGAAATAATATCTGAAACCCAGTTCCAGTGAAGTCTAGAACCCAAAGCGGCGAAATGAGAGAGAAATAGAAGATAGACAAGTAATATAAAAAAAGAAAAATTAAAGTCAATTCCTAATTTTTTTTTTTTTTTATTATATTACAGAAAGTCCCCTTTATAAATAATTTTCATTCATTTTTTTAAGTTTATCTGGCGCCATCTATTGGTAGACATATGCAACTTAAATCTAAAAAAAAAAGCAAAAATTAATTAATTAAATTTAATTAATGAATTAATATTTGAAAAAAACTGTAGTAACATCCAGTGTCATCCACTACTTTGTTAAAAAGAAATGTACCTGAACTTGAGTGGATGAATAACAAGTATTTTATGAACGATTGCGTATTTGAACAAGATATATAGGGAGAGTGTGAGCTCATAGAAGGAATTGAAAAAAAGAAAAGGAGAGAACCTGAGGATTATTAAATTTTCAGGATATCCAGTTCATGAGACGAAACCATATTTTCTGTCGGCGAAGATGACGCGATTTATCACAGAGGCTTTTCTTCCCGGGTCCAGTAAATCACTTCGCTGACAGTTCGTTCAGTAATTTATCACTTTGCTTTTCCATGAGCAGGAAGAAGTCACATCGAGATATCTGCGTGTTACATTTTATTACTTTATGTAACATTTATTTACTTTGTAACATTTTATTTCTTTTGGCAGAGCTTATTTTTGTTCTTCACACAAAGCTTTCAATTTAGCCAACAAACCTCAAATGAATGCTGAACTGTGTAATTTTACTAAAGATATTTGTCTACGAGGGTGCATATAAATGTCTAGATAAAATCAATTCGAGTAATAAGTTTAGTATGTATTATCGTCTTGTAATTGTTAAAATGATTGCATACAATCATTACATACATACATTTTAATACATATATTTTTATACTATATAGCATGATAGTATATTAGTAGCCTTTTAGTAACTCTACTTTTTGTATTGGCGTTTAATGGCAGGTATGATTATTACATCCTTTAACAGTTACAGAAACAATGAAAGAAAAACAATAAATGAATTTAACCGCTATGGCGTAAATAAATTAATTATTCCCAGGATATATCAAGCACCTAAATTGCAATATTAAACTAGAATTTTATTTTATGCAGTTATTTTACATATTCATTTCATGTGAGTGTGTACTTTCTCCACATCATTAAGCTCCTAAAGGTTTTTGAGTCTGCTGTGATAAATGGGTGAAAATTTAATTATTATGTTTTAAAGGGTAAATAATAAGCATAACTCAGAAGATTCCTTTTTAGCGATGCTATGATGATGATATTATGATGTATGATGTATTATAGATTCTATGATTCTATCGATGCTATGATGTATTATAGATTCTTTTCAGTAATAGGTTATTCGTAGAGCAATGCTGTCAACTGTAGTAGATAATCAACACCACAGTGTTTCAAATTTCGTTCATTACAGATTTTAGTTGCTTGGTGTTTTTCCAAAATATATTTCCAAAACAATGTTCAAATTATGGTTCACAATGTTTTTTCGGGTTCCTATTTTGTAGCTGAGAATTTCTTTTTAACCAATAGTTGAACTTTCAAGGCTGAAGGCTTGTGAGATTTATCGTGTTAGTGCGAGTATCTCCAGTAAGACAAAATTTTCCGCTGATGATTTAGAATTTACGATTAACTTGTTAATATACTTTTATTGATTCCTGTTGTAATAAAAAAAATTCAGCTTACAGATTCCAAAGAATGATTATGCACCTCCACACTATTACTGATTAATCTCCATGTTTGATAAATGGAATTAATTGCCTACATTGCTTCTTTCGTTTTTTGCAAGCCATTATGCCACACTGGCTCCAGATTTATTACATATAATTCATAACTTTTTATTAGCAAACATAACACTATAAAAGATTTCTTAACTTCCATAACATTCTGTTCTACAAATGGGTATCCGATTTACTTTTATTTATCAAATGATGATTCTCAGTTTCTCATCAGATAGTTTTTACCAGTTTTGATTAACTGGTAATCGTTTTAAAATTTCTGTAATGTTTTATGATATAAAATTACATTTTAATCATTGTGCAAGTTAATAATTAATTCGGTTATTTCAACCATGCATGCTTACCTAGTTGAGATTTTTCAAAAAAAAAAAAAAAAAAAAAACTATTAAAACAATGAAACATTTTAATCAGAGGATTTTTTATTTAATATGACAAGCTGTATTTTGAAAAATATTTTTAATAAGGATTTAAAATTAATGTAAGCATGTAGTATTAATATTAAACTAAATTACATTCGAAAAGTTTTGTTTAATATATTCAGGCTTAAACACTTTTTTTCCTAAAGCCTTGAAAAAAAATATTTTATGCAAATAAAAACCTGTACAATGGGAAATATCTTGATTTTCTTTTTTTCATATTAATATCTCTAACATTTTAAATTATATGTACCTTTTTTCCATTAGAATTATAGCAAGAATAACACCGGAGCGAAAACAATTTTGAGGTGTTGAATTTAAAATGAAAAATAATACATGCCGTCTTTTTCAAATGTATTCCATTGCTTCACAGCCAACCATAATACCTCGGCTCAAATTCCTTTTAGATTAAAACCAATCTTGCATGCAGCAAAATATGTAGAATATTTTATTGTTATTTAAATTTAATCTCACGGATATTTGCGAGATGCGTGGGATCTTTTGGCATTGTTAAATTGAATCATTCACTTGAAAAATTTGAATTTTACTAAAAATACATTACTTGAAACAACATAAAAAATAACATTTTTTGGAGCTTCAACTTACACGAGTAATTCAAGCCGACTTTTAAATCGCAAAAAAAAAAAAAGATTATTTCAATTCATCTTCATCGTTCTTAAAATAACGTGTGCCCGAGAATATCTCAGTATTCAGTATCTAAGAAAATGAGTTTATCTTTTATTTTCGCGTTCCTTTATTTTTGTTTTCAATTTGAAAGCTGTAGAAATTGAAGAGTTGGAAATAGTTAAGTCTAAACTGAAATAATTTGTTATTGTAGAATTCAAAACATAGAATGCATTCAATTGAAATTGAATAATATAAGTAAGAAAGAATTAAATTAATGTGTAAACCATTTTTATAATTAATAATAAATGTATATATATTTTCTGTAGTTTATATCAGAATCTATCATTAATTACTTTTATACATTAAATTTATGAACCATCACGAGATTTTTATGCAGGAATCATTATTTCAATATTCAAGAAAATTCCATGTTATTTTTTTTTTTAAATTTATAAATAAGTTTTATCTAATCCAACAATTATTTTTTACAATGTACAAAAAATGCATAATTTTTATGTTAAATAAGGAAAGCATAAATAAAGTATATTTGAAGCTTATTATTTTTACAAAGCACTAACATTCAAAACAGCAATTTTTTTATTAAAAAAGAGTTTGGGTTTTATTTAGTTCACTACGAAAAGTTCTAAAAATACAGAAAAAAGGGATAATACTCTTAGGAGAAAATTTAAAGTTTATTCACGGGCATTTGTATAAATTATAGAAAAAAATAATCTTACATTCAATTAAAATAGATATGATGCCAAATTCGCCACCGAAATGACTCAGTTTGAAATGTAAAGACTACAACAAAAATTACTTAGAGAGATAGATTTATAGATTTCCTAAATTTTTGCTGTAGCTTTCACGATTCTAGCTATCATATGAAGTTTTTAAATTATCTCAATACAGAATTAAATATGTGTGATTATAATCCAGCACATGAAAGAAAAAAAGTATATTAATGATTATATTATGAAGATATGTGTGTGTATATATGCGTATATATTAATGCGTGTATGTTTCACGTTCAGCCTACAGTTCAAGAAAAAATCTGACATTATGTATGGATCAAGACAAAATTCCTTTTACTATGTCAGAATTGTGTTCATTTATAAGAAATAAATATGTTATCAAAATTTTAATTACATATTATAATCATTTCATTAAACTTATAAAGACTTCAATAAGAAAATGCACAATTTTTTTAATGAAGTTGATTGATTGTTGGTTATACATCCATATTCAATACACGTATATAAAATATATTTTCAAATATTTAAAAATATTCTTCTTTATATATATTAAAAATTTTCCTATTTATAATTATTTTAAAATATTCTTATTTATAAACATTTAAAAATAATCTTATTTATAGATATTTAAAAATTTCTTAAAAATATTAAAAATAAATTTCAATTGGCATACAAGTTTCCTTTTTTTTTTTTTTTTACTTGACTTGAAAAATACTTTTATCAAAATGTCAGCCAGTCTTTATATATTCTGCTACTTTGAATGAGTACAAAAACACCAAATATTATGCATGGGTTTCTGCGCATCTACTGACGTTTCTGATTTCTCTTCACATTCACAGTCGTGTAGATAAAAAGATTGCATTTAACATGCACATTCGAAATTTTTCTGGTCTTCCTAGTGATGATGATCATATACGTTAGAATTTTTCCAAATTTAATCTAAAAATTTTGGACCATGCATTGTTCTAACGGTTGTGATTCCCTTGTACTGCTTGAAGGAAAGAAGAATTTTGAAACTTTCGTCTTTTGTTTCGAAAATTCCTTAACCCCATCTTTTAAATTCTTCTTCCTTATATCTGCTGTCATCTAGGCTTTTTGTCAACGTCGTAGAAGACAGGTGAACATTTGCAATTTTTCATACACCGATATTTCAATCACTACAGGCATTTATTTTTTATATACATACATATTTTTCTCCTAATAGAGAAGATAACTACTCTTTACTATTATTTTTCATACATTTTCCATGCCTTTAAACAGAAGGGTTTTTTTTTTATTTATCAAAATAGTAAAACAGAATCAACATTCCTTGACATTGGAAACATTGTGCAGTTCACAATTATCTAGTTCATATTCAAATAAAGTTCTGCAACACTTAATCTTTCCATTCGTATAAGACAACGTCGTAAAAATTAGCACTTTGTTAACAAAATTTTTTAATTAAGTTATAAATTGATTATTATGGATGTAGCCATTGTTAGCAATGAAGTGTAATTCGCCAAGTTCAGTAACAAGTTTTCAAAAACTTTCCATCATAAAGGCATGTTTTGCTATCTAGCATAATTTTATCCATGACAAAAGAACTTTTCCACTAATTATGCGGTGGTTTTAAATAATATGGTGGCTCTTACCACCTTATTATACGGCGGCATACAAAACCACACTATAATTACATTCCGTTAATTATACGGTGGTTTTGCTAAAGTTTTGTTACTTGGTGGCAGATTTCGATATTTGAACAAACCTCACTAAATTAAATATTTAAAGTCGTCCAGCGTTTTCAATGAGCTATCACAAAGCGTGCTTTTTTGAAAAAGAAGAGTTTTTAAACTTTTCAATCAAATGGATTTCTTTTTCCAGTGAGTGTTTAATTTTTTCCCTCCTGGAAACAGTAATAAAAAAATTCTTTTAGTGAAAGACGATAGAAAATTCCAAGTTTTTATTTTTTTTTTCTTTACTTATTTTTAGCAGGATAATTGATGTTACAATTATTTCAGAAGAAACATTTAGAGAGAGTTACGTGTAAATTAGGATGGAGAATCAACATTTCTTAGAAATAAGAAATTCTCCTCGGTCTCCTCCGATAAAAGATTCTGAAAACTGAATAGATGAGAATATGTTTGTATAGTGGACCTTCAAAGTATCATCTAGTCCTTCATCCAGTTTGGACCCATTCTTGTGAATTAAGTTGAAATTATAGGGTTGAAATTAGAAAAAGAAGATATCTTCTTTTGTAAAATGAGTATAATAATGAGAGGTAAAAGAGCTATATAAGCCACACGCCTTTGCATACTTTTTTCCTATTAATTTGGACACGGTTCTATCAAAACAGACCAAATCCACGGGGTGATCATATAAACGGGTTATTATATAAATAGATAAGCGGCGCCACATATATATACACTGATTACCAATAAGTATTTGGACACCTATGCAAATGACGATATCTGCGGTCCTGAGGTACGTCACGGACTCCGCCGGTGTATCGTGTAGGAAACAGCATCGGCATTAGTCGCATGCAAGATGCCGCGCAGTTCGGAGCTCTCTGATTTCGTGAAAGGTATAATTATCGGTATCACAAATGTGGCCGATCCTTAAGGGACATATCTAGCGATCTGAAGTACCCAAAATCGACAGCGGCCTATGTGATTAAGAAGTGGAAGGTGAGCGGTGATTGTCGGAATCAGACCAACGAAACTGGGAGATAGAGACCGACGAGTGCTCAACAGAGAAATTCGGAAGGACCACACCCAACCGATGGCCCTCATCCGTGAGGAGTTTCAACAGGCATCCGGGAGTATTGTTTCAATGAATACCATCCGTAAGGAAGCCCATCTGCATGGTTTTCATGGTCGTGCTGCTGCCCATAAGCCTTTAATCACAAAAATCCAACCGCGCTGCTCGGTTAATGTGGTGCAAAGCACATCGAAATTGGACTGTAGATCAGTGGAAACGGATTCTTTGGAGTGACGAATCAAGGTTCACCCTTTACCGTTCGATGACAGGGTCTGGGTCTGGCGTCTGCCTGGAGAACGTCTCCTGCCAGAATGCATTGTACCAACAGTTAAGTTCGGCGGAGGTGGAATTATGGTCTGGGGGTGTTTTTCCTAGTATGGACAGGGACCCTTGGACCCCATTCATGGTAAGCTCAACGCGATGCCTACTGCACTATTTTGGATGACAATGTGTTTCATACGTTGTGGAAGTTTTACGGGTTGGACCCCTGTTACTTTCAGGACGACAATGCCAGTTGTCATGTTTCGATGTTAACCAAGGCTTGGTATGGTGCCAACGGAGTTCATCGAATGGACTGGCCTGCCCAGAGCCCAGATCTCAACCCTATCGAGAACCTCTGGGACGCGTTGCATCGTCGAATTCAGGGGTGCACTACCCGCCCAAAATCGGTAAAGGAACTTCTATGTCTTCTCCAAGCCGAGTGGAAGAAAATACCACTAGCTGTCATACAAAGACTTGCGGAAAGTATGCCCCGGAGGGTTCACGCTGTAATTGCCTCTCGTGGAGGCTCTACCAACTATTGATTTTGAATGAAGTTCGTTTTTCTTTTCTATCACAGGTGTCCAAATACTTATTGGTAGTCAGTGTATATATATATATATATATGTGTGTGTGTGTGTGTGTGTGTGTGTGTGTGTGTGTGCGTGTGTGTGTGTGTGTGTGTGTGTGTTTATGCAAATATATAAAAAAAAGCTTAAAACCACAACTCAAATAAATCAAGTGCTGTAGTACATGCTAAAGCACAATAATACCGAATTGTAAAAAAAAAATTAAATTTTTTTATGTGCCAATAAATGTGTCCCATCCAAAATTGAAAATTTTACAAAAAATTGAAAAAAAAAAATCTATCAAAACAAAAACGGAGTTTATATCCGTATATATCTATACATAAATAGCGCAACTCATAAACACAAAAAGAGAACTCACAAGGAGTGAATTAGAAATATGTGCATTTTGCACAAAACAAGATACTGTAAGTATTCACTATATTAATAACAAAACAAAACTATTGTTACTTCACAGGATTTCACCAATAGAGAATACGTATACAAACTCTAGACAGAATATGCATTTCAGCTGCGGATGGTTTATGATGCTTTATGCTTTGTAACGTAAATATTGTAAATAATACTTCATTAAAAGTGATGTAAAACAAACAGTCTTTCTTTTTTAAATTCCTGTAGATACCAACAACATTTTACCACAGCTACAAGTATAGATACTAATTTTTATAAAAAATGTGGCACGTTTAATAAATAAAAAAAAGTCGAAAGCACTTATTTGGACATTTATTCTCTGCACCCTATATAGTAATTGTAGCAATAACTAATCAAACATAACACGCAACATTTACAAAAAAACAAAATTCAAATAATAAAAATCTTTGACTACGAAAATAAAATATGAAATAAAAATTATCATATTTTCTATCAAATTAAATTAAATATATTCAATACTTTGGAGATAAAAATCAAATTCAATTCAGATAAATTTATTTCATAATAATTCGCATTTAAAGTTTAAGCATGAATTATTATGAATTTTAAGCTTTAAACTAAACCAAACCGATAAACCAATAATCTTAGCAGATATATTTTTATGTTGGTTTATTAGTCATGTGTGTAGAATTTCTCCTTATTTTCGATTCAGTGTTTAAGTGTTTACTGTTTTTGGGCCAAAGGCTATACCATGTTGAATATACCGGTTCTCGTTAGATCACCGAAGTCAAGCATCATTGGGCGCGGTCAGTACTTGGGTGGGTGACCACCTGGGAACACCGCGTGCCTTTGGCATTCACACATTTGGGACCTGAATGGTCGAGTGTCTAGTGCTCTGGCGCTCGGTGCCACAGGTTTCGGGTTCGAATCCCGGCGGTGCCATGGATGCTTGTAGTGGTTCGAATCCACTTTAAGCCGTAGGTCCCGGTCTCCTATGACTGTAAGAGCGTCACGGAGCAGAAGTCAGACTTCTACCTACGGGGTGCTCCATCACAACAGAAGCTGCCTCCTTCCCCTTCAATCATGAGTACGTATGGGCTCGTGGGCTTGGCCAGCCAAGTGGGATAAGAAACAACAACAACAGAATAGTGTAATTCTAATTTTGCTAACAATTTGAGTGTAGACCCTCTTGATCTTGAGTCCCTAGGCTGAAGCCTAATTAGCCTATAGGAAATTCCGGTCCTGCGTATTCGTCATATTGTTGCATTTTCTGTCTTGTTTAGAATAATTTTAATATCATTTTCTTTAATCTACCCGTCAATGTGCATTCTTTTAAAATTCTTAATGTAGATAAAAGATTCGATATATTAAAATAAATTCATTATATGATCGTCTTTGGTACAAGTGATATAAATTTCAAGCACTTACTGTTATTTATGAGAATAAGAAAGTCTCACTATTTTGTTTGTTATGCAATCGCCGTTGCTTTATCCAGTGCTACGATGAAAGATGCTAATAACAAAAAAGAAATGTTGCATGATGATGATGATGATTGATGGCGCAATAAGTGATTTTCATATAAAGGAATATATTAATATTATTAATCTTTCATATCGGAAATGTTGAAGTTTTGAATGTCAAGCAGCCATTTAGGAAAATTCAACCAAAACTTGTTTGGATATTTTTAATTTGGCGAAATAATGTTGCAATTCTCCTTCCTTTTAAATTAGGAACTCAAACTGAAAAGTCACACTTATTTTTTTATCAGCATGAGAAGAAGGTACATATTATTTTAGTCTGAAATTGCATTGCTTTGATTTATTCACTCCAATTATTCAGCTTCAATATTATGCAGATTTCTTAATTTATCAAAAGACTGATTAGTTGTAAGATTTCAACATATTGATTGATGACATTATTTAATTTGAATAAAAGACAAAATTAATTTAGATGCACTATAAAACTAATTCATAATTTTCAGTTTTCTACAAATTCGGTATCTTGCTACTATAGCGGCAGTTCTATAAATTTAATAATCAAAAAATGAATATATTTAAGTATATGTTTAATAAATATTTATTTTTTAATTAAATGATTCGAATAAGATAATATCTGCATTGAAGAAGATTAATCCTCTGCAACATTTATAGGATTCTCGGAGCCATCAGGTTTCGGATGTCAGTAGTGGTTTGGAAACCACTTTATAAAGTAGATCCTGGTCCAATATGACTGTAGAGCTTTGAGCGTAGGGCTCACTTCTTTTACACCGTGGAAAGTAAATATATCCAGTAGGTAGGCCTTGACCCACCATGAGGCTATTACGCCAATGAAGAAGAAGAAGAAGAAGATTTATAGGATAAAGCCCATTGTTATGAGTTCTTAATTTGTTTATTATTATTATAACTAACACACAAATTATAAATATAATATTTTTTCCATTTTTGCTGATTTATTTAGAACCAGCACAATCAATTATTTGCATCAAATACCTGTTTAAAAAATTATTTGAGAAAAAAAAGGGAAAAAATCTCACATAGGATTATTTACCTCATTTGCTGAAACAACAGGTTTAGAACAGATGATTCATTCAATGGAAAATAGTTCCTTTTGAGAACAACTGGCTTTTATACTCATGGAATTTAATTAAAAGATAAAAATACGAAGTATTGAATGGAAAAGTTAATTAAATGGGAGAGCCCAATTTAAATATTTTTCATCAAATTTATTTGTTAGTTGAAAAAGAAGTTTTGCTCATTGATTATATAATTGAGAGGGGTTTGTTCCGCCATTATTAACAAAAATTCTTACAAAAATTATATCGTTGTATTTATCAAGAATGATTAATTTTCTGACTTTTCACGCATTGGAAACATTTTTAATTTTAAATATCGTAACTAACATCATCGTAACAAAGACTCTAAAATTTAATTAATCATATATCTCTCGTGGCACTTATAATATCTTCATCTTAATCGGTTTAATTATCATTTAATTTGATTTAACACCTACTTCAGATGGAATTCATTTGCATAGTTTAATAACTCAACAAATAAACATAAAATGCAGTAGGAACAGTTTGAAGTCGAGCATATAACGTCAAATAATTGTTAAAATCAAAATCCTTTGTACTTTTATAGAAATAAAATAAAAAAATAATAAATACACAAAAATAAATTGGAAAAAAAAAATGAAAGATGATAAGAAAATGTATAAAGATTATTATTATTTCGTGTTCGAATATAAATATTTCTGTGCAGTAATTGAAGGAAAGACTTTCTCACTTTCTTTTCAATTGTATTATTATGTTTATTACTATAAATGCTAATTCTTTGGAGGATTTCAAAGGATATAAATTGAGCATATTTTCTTTTTATAATTTTACATTTTTCAGAGATAAATTTATAAATTTGTTTTAAAAATTCATTTCGAAAGAAACTCATTCATTCGAGGAATTTATTAAGATTTATATTAAAAGTGTTTCAACAGTGTGTCGATTTAAATTCTTTTGAAATAATAAAAAAAAAAATATTCTATAAAATTTAAATACCTCAAGTCCCAAAGTAAATGAAATATTTTTGTACATATATTTATATATATTTTGTATATATTTTTGTACATAACATTTCTTTGGCATTTTAATAAAAGTTAGATATTCTTTTACTTCTTTATTTCTATTCATTTTTATGTATTTTACATTTTATTTTTTATCTGTAAATTTTAACTTTTTAACTTTTGCGTCAAAATTTAAATAATTTATACAAAACTTTTCTAATTCAATATGAAAGTTATCTAAATTACAGTTTGAGAATATATCATATGGGATTTTATTTATGCATTCTTTTCATAAATGAAATCAATAATGTATCGTACTTCAAAAATATAGAAATGTATAGTACTATAAAACTGTAGTAAAATGCGTTTTTGAATGAAATATTTCCTTTTAAAATGAATTAAGACAGCGAAGAATTTTAGTTATTATTTAGATTAGTGCAATTTGAGTGAATGAAATATACTGTTTTCATATTTAAATTGTTCAATTTTTTTGTACAAAAGGCAGTTGTTTTGCAAATATATACTATACCAAATGAAAAATAAAATGTCATCAAAGTGTTGACAAACATCATCAGCTGTTTTTGCCTATATTCTTCCTTGAAACAACAATAAACGACTCGTACAAGCACAACAAAACTTCTACATAAGAATAAATAAATCTTATGGAATTTTTTTAAAAATTCTACATATTCAGAGAAGCCTATAAAAGACTAACCCCATCATTAACTGTTACGCCAAGTTTATTGCTTATGTTAGTAAACTAGGCTTCTTTATCTGAATGCTCTATTAGAAATTATTATGACCATATTTTACTGATTATTTTGCTAACGATTTTGTGTTATTGTTTATATCAGGACTTTCGAATCCATGTCCCATCCCTGATAAGTATTTAAATTCGAACCACCACAAAACGCATATTTCCATACCAGAATTGGAAAAGCACTATCTCTGCTACGTTAAATTTATCATCTTTAGAAATTTTCATGGAAACGATGGAAATTAGAAGTAGAAAAATTTTATTGGAAGCTAGTAAGACATGCAATTTAGTAGTTAGATTTCCCTTTAAAAAAAAAAAAACTTTAACTGAAGATCATTTATATTCAATCCTTTTAATCCTTTATTATTCAATCAAATAATAAAAATAATAATAAAGTGCCTGGCTCTCGGTAGCACAGGTTTCGGGTTCTATTCTCTGCGGTGCCATGGATGTTTGTAGTGGTTCGGAATCCACTTTAAACTGTAGGTCCCGGTCTAATAGGATCGCAGAGCGTTACGGGGGCATTGTTACTTCGCGCCCGGGGCTAATCTTCAAGTTACGCGCCCCCTGGGTAATGCAAAGTGAGTAACGTTTGTGCAGCGCTTGCCTTAAGGCATCAAAACCAAGCTGCCTAAGTGTTTGCCAGCTGCATTGGAAAGAAACATTATTACTTGCTAAAGGGACATATGAAATTTTTCTTTTTCTTCATTGGTGCATTTGCCCCCTGAGGGTGGGGGGGGGGCAGGCCGTGTACCTACAGGCAAATATTGAAAATCACTTGTTGCAAAGATGTTAAAAAAAAGAAAAAACGAAATACACCGTTTAATCGATCGTGAATACAGGATTATCGGATGACAGCAGGTGGAGTATTTTTTCATATTTGCATTACAACATATTTATTATTCTCCTCTTACCCTCCTAAAAATATTGAAAATAAACGTAAAGTCACGGGTAATTTAGTTAATTAGAAAAAAAAATACAAAATGAAAATCTCATCTAAGATGGTAATGAACATATTTAAACTAAAAACAATTTTAATTAAATTTAGTCAGATTAAGCTCACTTTCTTAAGAAGCACAATAAAAGATAATTTTTTTATGACGTTTAATTAGCATAAGCAAAATAGCGGCAATAATTAATACCACGTAGATATGTTTATTACAAAAAATATTAATTTAGTTTTTTTTATCATTTTATTTATCATATATTAAAAGATACGTTAGTTTCAATTTCATTATTTTTTTTCGAACTTTGGACATGTTGGAAGAAGTAAAAGAAAGATTTTCAAATTCTGACATAAGCCAATAAATTTTGAAAAATAAATAAATGATTCTTATAATTTTATGCAAAAATGTAACACTTTTTTTTAAAGCAAAGGAATTAATTAATCACATTTATTTAATAAAAATTACAATAAATAAAAATTTATAGAACTGCTTTCCATTTGCAATGATAAAAGTAGACATTAATTATTGAAATACGTTGCTTGATATGCAAAGTTCAACAACATGAAACAAAAAATAAAAATAATAAAAATTTCTACACACATGACACAAGGCACACTGTTTAAATTTTTGACAACAAAAGGGCAATTGGTTTTCTCTTTTGCATAATTTTAAAAATATATGTGCAATACAAAGAAAAATCCTAAATAAACAAGTAAATATTGTAAAAAAAGAAATAAAAATTAAATTCGAGATTAACTTTGAAGTCATCACAGCTTTTCATTTTTTTTCAATCCCTACTATTAGTTCGCACTCTCCCTATATATATCCTGTTCAAATTTTCAATCGTTCATAAAACACTTTTTATTCCTCCACTCAAGTTCAAATACATTTTTTTTAAACTTGTAGTGGATGACGCTTGATGTTAATACAGTTTTTTTCAAATATTAATTCATTAATTTTAGTTTTATAAGGGAGAAAAAATTTCTCTTATATAAGATACATAGCAGGATATAAATTTGGGAATAAATACCGTCAGTAGCGAAGCGTGTAGAACGCTGGAAAAAATGTATTTTTCAGATTCTGTTTTTCATTCTGGGTTCTAGTCTGAGTCAAGGAGGGAACAAAACGGAAAATGAAACATGTGAATAAATTAATGAGAGATCGAAAGTGTGTATGTGAGAGAGAGAAAGAATTTTTCTAACTGAAAAAATTAAGGAAAATTATTTATAAAGGACTTTCTGTAATATAGTAAAAAAAAAAAAGTAGAAATTGACTTAAAAATTTTTTATATTACATGTTTCAGACAAGAACTTGAATATTTTATTTATATTAGATTAAATTCCGCTCTCGGTTCACTGCTCATGCTCTAGTGGCAAGTTCATTTAATTGCTTATAGTAATGCTACAATGGCCGGTGTGCTAAATCAATAAATGTTTAATTTTTTTTTAAAGTGAAATTGCATAAAAAAAAAAATTTATGATTTTAAACGTCCTTCTTTGATTAAAATATTTTGAATGCTTTTGTTTTTTCTCTTTTCACATTATGTCTCAATACCATCCTTGATTTCGTTTTCTTTAAAACTATTTAAATAAAATTGTGTTTGTTAAAAAAGGAATATAAACTTTGTTAAAACCTCAAAATTAGTGTTAAACTACAGAATTCTACATTTATATATCTCTGTCAACGTTCATAAAAGACCAAAATAATATGATTTTTGTATCAATAAATTTAGACATAATTTTATTGTAATGTTGGCAAAAATTAATGCAATTCTGAATTTTGAACATTTCTATTCGTCTCTTTGAACTACAACATCAAGCAGATTAACGCTTGACTGAAGATTATAAAAACGCAAATGTGAAAATTTTTCACAAATAACTAATTGAACGTAATTGAATAATTACTAATTCAAAATGATATTTTAATTTAACCTAAAATAATATTATATGATACAAGAATAACGAATGGCGGCAGATAAAATATAATGAATAAAATTAATAAATATCATTAGATTAACGTTTCTACGAACGAAAAATCAGAATATAAAAATTAAAGTAACTGACAATTATGTGCAATATCATCAAAAATGAATTATAACTATAAAATTTAATACCATTCAAAAGTTAATAAATTGTTCCAATAAAAGCACCCAGAATACAAAAATGAAAAATAGCTAAATATAATTCCTTTGTTCAAAAGAACTAAAATATTTTGTTATGGATGTTGTTGTTAAGAATTTAAAATAATGATCTTCTTCATAGCAATTTGTAATTTTAGATGATGCATGTAACTCTATATATATATATAATATAATTCAGAATGAAATAATTATAAAAGAATAAGTAGAACAACTTTTTATACGAAAAATAAATAAAAATTTAGAAACTAATGTTTTTCGGAGAAGAAACTGACAGATATGATTGAAGAATAAATCAAATAAATGCAACTGGCAAGAAAAAAAGTGTAAGGAAAATGCAATGATTTTGATATGCAAGAAAAATAAGAATTTTTGTTTAGTTTTAGGTGAATCATGATATACAGAAGTTTATACAAACAACCAGCTATGGATATTAATGTATTTTCTACAGTACATGTAATTAAATATTGAAAGAAATAAAAACAGTAGACCTGTCGAGAATTAAAAATCAGTAGGAGGAAGATTTCATACGTCGTGGCAGTTAAATAGAAAATTTGAATTAAAGATTTTATGAAGATAAAACCATAATAACTATTTTAAGATTCATACGTTTCTAATTAAAATAGAACTTTTGAATTCAAATATCAATAAATAACTAAATAAAATAACTTTTGTACCAAAAATTATACATAGATCTTTATTTTTTATAATCTAAAAGTGAAAATCAGTGCAAATATATTATAGCAAATATAAGTTGTTTAATTTATTTCTTATGCATTTGTAACACAGCATGCTTATCATATACCCCACAGAAAACTTTTTGCTTTTATGCGTTTTTTTTTTTTTTTTTTTTTTTTGCTTTTATCTTTCCTTTAAACTTTTATGTTACATCAAACTGATCTTAATAAAATTCGCAAAACAATATATGACGTTGAAACTTTGGGCTGTACCTCCTTTCAGAACAATTTCTGTTTGTTACGCACTTTTTCTAAATGATCCATACGTTTTCTAAAAGGCTTAAAGATAAACGACGGAATAAAAAATGTTGGGTACAGAAATATATATATATGTACATCCCCAGAAGTAAATTTTGTGTGATATTGCGATGGAATAAAGGAATCAAATGACACAAACTCCCATAGCAGAAAAAAAAAAGCGGAATAAATAATAAATGGACGCCTTCACACTTATAAAGATAAATCTTCAGTGAGCTGTTTTGAGTTTTGGGAATGCAGTTGAAATATTTTTCAATCATGCGATGCTTTATATCTTCCCACTGAAGGCTTTTTATAGGACTGACAGTTAAATATTAGATATCGTCCAAAATCTTGGTAGAAAGAAAGCTAGAAAATCTTCCATAACTTCCTAAACATTTTCAATTTCTTATAAGTGTCTCGCATTCTATCCAGGAACAAAAATAAATATTATATCAGTCTGGCATTTTAGCTGAGATAAAAAAAAAAAATTCACGAAATAAACTTTATGTGGAAAAAAATACGTCAAAATGATGAATGACAAACATTCATTAACCAATCTAAGAAGTTCTTTGGAAAAAAAAATCACAAAACCATAAAAAATGACAGTATTTTTTCTTATTATTATACGACTGTATATATAAAAGCAAGGTAGATGAAGCTTCAAAGGTTTCCATTATAAAAATCGAAAAGATCCACAAAAGAAGGATCGAATGTTATGGATAACTAAAAGTTATCATTCTTCTAAAGAACATTGTCGGTGTTTCAGTCCCTTGAAAGGACTTTTTAATCTACTGCTATAGAGATTGGGAAAGCAACCAAAAATACTTCAGTGAGTAATTTTAATGGAACGAGTACTCTGTAGACTAAGAGATGATTTAAAAGGGCGATGCTACAATTTTGATATTAATACGGTATTTTAAATGGACTCAATTTTGGCAAATTTAAGAAGATTTGTTTTAAAAATCGGGACCTCGTGTTCCACTTTTTATTCCTTCAAGATTCACCAATCTGTACGGTATGTCATTTTTAGAGGTCTTCCGGAGGTAAATGTCTTGCTGGAAGAATACGCAAACGCAAATATAAAATATTGGAACAGATTATTGAAAATACGAAATCGAGTCTACAGTTTTCTGAAGAAATGATTACAATAATATAAAACGAAATTGAACATAAAATGTTTATATTATTAGAATTATTATTAACATTTAAGTAAAAGTATAAAATAATAATTCTAAAAATTAATGTATATTTTTAAAATATAAACTATATTAATTATTATTAATGCATAAGTATATATTTACAAACATATAATTTATTTGTTTCCATTATTAAATCACATATCTGCAATTATATTATATACAAATCCTTACTGTTTTTTTTTTTTTTTTTTGCAAAAAAAATTTACGTTTGACATAGATTGCTTCTTCTTCTTCATTGGCGCAACAACCCCATGATGGGCTAAGGCCGTCTGCCTTACTGGCAGATTTCGAGATGGAGATGTTTTCTCTTTTTACGGGGTAAGATAGTCTTCCCTACGGCCAACCCTCTTCAGTGATATTGGAACGCTGACAACCCTACCCAGTAAAGAGAAAACATCTCGTGTCGTGAAACCTGCTGGTAGGAAACCTTGCCTACCATGGGGCTGCTGCACCAATGATAATATTAAAGTATTTTAACTCCTTTAAAGAAATTGAACATATTGGTTTTTAATACATGAAAAGTTGTATACGTGTACATAGCACATTTACATAGAGCATGTACATAGTACATTTCCTGATGTGTTATCCTTATAAAAAATTATTAATTGCAAGAGCGTTTACTTATACTATTTTTTTTTAAAAATTTAAAATATTGATCAGTTTTAAATAATATATCGATTTAAAATGAACTAAATGTATAGATGTTTTAATGTACAACTAGTTCAAGCAACATGAATTTATAATATTTGTTTGAAGTTATAAACAAAGAATAAATTTTACATTTCGGGGACAAGTTCGGGGACGGGTTCCAATTATATATTATTGTTTCTTACGTCTAGTGAGAGCTGTAACGGAATCGGATTCATTTTTATACGAAAAAAAGGAATTATTGCTTTCACAGACATTCTGCAAAAGTATAGTTAAATCTTTCTCGGGAAAGATAATTTTAGGGAAAAATATGAAGGAGTAGAACTTCCATGAGTTTATGATATTCTGACAATCTTAGATTTCTCCTTGATACTTTTTATTCTTACGCAACGGGAATATTCTCTAAATATTTTTCTATTTTCGAAATTTGTAGGAAGAAGAGCTTTATTTTAACGCTTTATACTCCTTACATATATATGCTAAAAATGCTACTTTCTACTTTATTTATTATCACTAAAAACGTGTATTTATTCGTTTTTTAAATTCTGAAGATTTGAAGTTTTGTTTTGACGCTTCAAAGTTTTTAAAAAACATACTTTAAAAACAAATTCCTCACGTTTTCCTAAGTCTTACCGATAATCTGTTGTTGTGTCTTATCCTAAGTGCCCTCAATGCGGACGGATGATGATACCATGAATACTAGTATATATTCATGGTTGGATGGAAAGGGACAGTATCTATTGTGATGGAACACATGTAGGTAGAATTCTGTGTGGGGAGTTGGAGATCAGTGCCTTCCGGAGGGGAGCTTTAGGGGGAACTACCTTGTGGCCGTATCGTGTGGGAGAAAAATCCGGAAACATCTGAAACACCAGCGAGACTCCTGAATTTTTGAATCAATGTCTACAACAAACCCGCCAATGGACTGAACCTCAGATCTAATACTCACTAGAAGAGCACGTTGCCACTGAACCACGAGTGGAGCATGAATGATATTCAAAGCATTACACATTTTAGTCATTGCGGTTTGATACTTTTTAAGTTGAAAACTAAAAATTAAAAATCCTGCCGATTAAAGCAAGATAGATTTCGAATCATAAAAATGTATGCATAATTTTTCTCCATAAAATCTATATTTCCATGTCGTATATTCATATATGCCAAGTGTGCTTTATGCATAATTGCTGTGAAAGATGTTAGGGGATCAACTTTCCTCCCAGTCTTATTTAGGTAGCTTAAAATTTTAAGTAGTGCTCAATGAAAATGTGATCTACATTTCCAAACTGACCACTGGAAATATTTTCCAGCTTATTATACTATAACTCAAGGTGGTAAAAAGCAATTTTTTTTTTTCTTTTTTCAAACATCATGGAATCCTCTGAAGACTTTCCTGAATCACAACATTCAGAAACAGGAATGCACAATGACGATTGTAACAGCATGTAAAAATATCTGCCATTGGCATCAGACGATTTTGGTGAAAGTTACAAAAAATTTTCTGCCCCTTTGACACACATGTCCTGGACATTCGAAGTCTTTAAGCTTAAAGGAGACCCATAGAATTACCAGGAGCGCATCTCCTCCCTTCTCGGCAGATGGTTCGAGACAAAACAACGACAATGGGCCTACCTATGTGATAAAATTTATGACATATACTTTGGCACTTTAAAGTTGATTTAAATAAGAAGATGTTAGCTAAAAATTTTGAAAATTCAAGGCTTAGATGAGATAAATATAAAATTCCACATGAAAGTCTCGGGTAAAAATTGAGATAATTCTTTTAAAAAAGGATGATACTACATTTCAATATGTGTTTAATTGAGCATATATTTGGGTGCTTGAAAGACATTCAAACTAGTATTAACCGGAATTATAAAATATTTCTGCATTTACCATCAAGGTACTAAAATTACAGTGTTATTCTGGATGAATAGGGAATATTTATATAACGGATAGCAATTTAAGGAGCAATGAACTGCTTTGAGATATTCATAGCTCATGTATTAATTAATTAAAAAACAATATTTTGGAAGCATATATTAATGATTCTTTTATTTTCTAACTATATAAAAAGGAAAACGACTGTGACATAATTTCTCGCTGAAACTTCTGTTGTAATTTTATACATTTCGTATCAATTGCGTGAAAACATAAAATAAATTGTTTTTTATTATAATTATAATTTTTATTCTTCTCAATACCTAAAGAACAAAAATATGACTTGAATATCAATAAAATTAAGATATTTTAAGCAGACTTACATTTTTCTTAATTCTTATTTTTTTTTTCAGTTAGAAAATTCTAATCTCATGCTTTTGTGTGTTTTTCCCCGTGAGTGAATATAATATGGGAGTTTAGAGTGAGTGAGTGCGTTCAAATTCATAATGTTTTAATAATTTCATAATATTAAATATGTTCGTGTAAAAAATCTGTAAACCCGGAAGTTTTCCGTTAGGATCTAAGTTGTGCAATGGAGGATGTGATTCCTCGAAATGCCACCCTGGAGTACTGATTCGAATTGCGGTGGTACGAAGAAGACCAAAAAACAATAAATATTATTATAAATACATGCATAAATGTCGAAAAACGTAAAAGAACAACATAAATTAATGCATTACACATTGCTTAATTTTTTCAAAGCTCATTTATAATTAGGTACTTTTAGATAGCTAGTTATTTCTAAAAGCAACTGATGATAAAAAAAAAATATATAGGTTTCCTATGCAATGGATTTTTTTTAAAAATAATATTTATCTAAGTTTAACTGAAGTTAAAAACCATCTTATTATTAGT
Source organism: Caerostris extrusa (assembly GCA_021605095.1). Taxonomy (NCBI): domain Eukaryota; kingdom Metazoa; phylum Arthropoda; class Arachnida; order Araneae; family Araneidae; genus Caerostris; species Caerostris extrusa. The sequence continues at coordinate 2,404 of BPLR01005486.1, read as the reverse complement.
TATGATAAGATCAAAATACATTACATTTGTGATATAAATCCCACTTAAAGATGCAAGATTCAAAAAACTCACCCATGCAAAATAAAACATCCTATTCTTGGTAGCAATCAAGAAAAATGCAGGAAAGCGAGGTAATTATCCGAGTTCTTCCTCATCGTTCACAGTCCTTTGAAATGCCGAATCCATTTTATTCGGTCGTAAAGCATCAGAAAAGAATTCAGTAGGACAAGGAATGGGGTAGAATGACACTGTTAGTCTCATCAAAGTAAGATAAAACTAATGGATAAAGAAGGGTGCGATATTTCCTTTTATGTGATAGTCATGTAGTGGTGTGTTAGACGTCACTGGTAAATGAACGTTCCTGAAGACAACTGGATTGCTCTTTAAAGAATTTTAAATTAATGAGCTGAACAGTATTTCATTCGCAAACCACACTGGTTTCACAACACTATTTTTTAGAAAATAGTACTAGATTTATTAATAAATATTTGGATCATACAGAATTAACACATAATTGCCTGTCAATGTAAGATTTTCCATGCTATATTTTAAATATAGGTCGTAATAAAATTGTTGCTGGAATATTTTGTGCAAATATAAAATTTTATTTTCATACATTTTGATACTCAATACATTATAAATATTCAAATAAATAAAACTCCATTAAAAACACCATCTTAAAATTTATAGTTAAATCATCTACTTACGAAAATAAATAAATTGTTATGCTGCTAGTTATATGTAAATGCAGTAAAAAGATATCGTAACATATTTCAGTAAAGACGACACTCTATAAATACAAGCAACAAAATACTTGCATATGTTAATTTTTCGTAATCAGGAAAATTAGTGCACAAATGTAGACTATTAAAATTTGCTACTGGTATATTTCAAACAAGTCTTCTGTTTACACAACTAATGTGACTCTCATTCACCTGAACGTTCCATTCTGTTAAAATCCATTTTTAAAAATGGCGAGAACTGCATCTGTTTGAAATTTTTATACCTTCCGGAAGATGTGAAAAAGTGTTGATGCCTGGATTATGAATAATATAGCGACACGGGGAGAGAAAAAGCATATTGTTATGCTCCATGGGAAGCATTACTATATCTGTATACAATTGAATATTTCATACTGTATAAGAACGAAATACAATATTCAGGGTTTCAAAATAAAAATTTTCACTTTGCGCCATTTTTAAGGTATTTACAGCATCCATAATTTATATATTCCAAGTTTTAGATGTTCGACGTTAAATAGTATATTTAAGCATAACATTAATTAATTATTTTCAATTACAAGTGTAGCAAAATTTATTAGAATACCTATACTTAGCAAGTATTGTTGCTAAAGGATAAAGCTAAAAAGCTCAGCTAAAACTATATGACGAAAATTATTACTTTCTTTTTGTTAACTAATGTTAAAATATGTACTACATGTGCATACGTACATATGTCCATATGTACATATGTACTTGTTAAAAATATGTAATGTAAAAATATGTACTCTTTATTGTGACTTATTTCGAAAACATGATTCAAGTACTTTTATGAATATTGATGGCTTTTGAATTTAATACAACCAGAAACTATTCTGTAAAAATGTTACGACAAAACTATTATAGCTAAACAATTTAAATTAAACAAATCAGGAAAAACAATTAATTAAAAATGATAATAAAATAGCAACTACCTCACAAAAAAATTATCAAATCATATTCACTGTCTATCAAGCAATAAAAAATAAAACTGAATACTTTTGATATTTGAAAATGTAATTAATAATATAATTACAAATAACATTATCAACTATATGATTAAAAAATAATATTTAAAAGTATTTTTAAAATAAATAAAAATATTAAAACAATCATGGACCTAAATGATCATGGCGCTCTTATTTACATTCTATTTTTGAAATGTCTTATAAACTTAAAAACAGTAAAAATTTATATAAGAATAATAGTTCCTTCTATTACAAAAAAGCAGAATGAAAACATGGATTTTGATGATATTTTTTGTCCGAAATACCTTAAGACATTCTCAAAAATTCCATAACATTCTTTTGAATAGTTAAAAAGCTGCGTCGAGTACAGGAATGACGACATTAATTTGGATCGAACTGCAAAAATACGAAATTTATGGCATAATACACCAAAAAAATATTTTCGCCAAAAAGCATTCATTTTCGTTTACTACAAACACTGAGTTACGTTTAGTATCAGAAAGCACATTTTTGCTATGAAAAGTAAGCAGAGATAGTTTGTTGTTTGTTTTTGTTAAGAAGAGAGCACATGAGATCTTAGAGAAACAAACAAATTCACATTGTGATTTTTGGATTTCCGTTTACCTCCCGTTGATCGCAAAATAACGAGAATCGATAACAGTGTACAGCAATACGTAA
>BPLR01005485.1:0-63732 GCA_021605095.1 Caerostris extrusa | reverse complement strand
AATATTAACTAAACCAGTACACAGTTCAGGGTTGCATTTGGAAACAAAGTACACCACATAACGAGGCAGAGGTAACGCATAATTTATGAGTGCAATCACGGTTGGTTTCATGTAAGCAGATAAGTATGCTTCCTAAAGGAACAGCCTAATGCTTATTAGTCTCCATCATTATTAGCCTACATCAGATATAAGCAAAGCATATTAAATTGCATACCCTGTCTATGTTCTCAATCACAGAAGATTCTCAGAAACCAGCCTTGCAACATGTGCAAATTATTTTAATTCTGCCCAATGTGATTAAATTTGAATGTTTGGGCTACATTGTTGAATGAACATAGTTAGTATAATCCTTGGCTATATGAATGTGGTATAATGATCATTTCTTATCCACCTCTTGTATTTTCAAGGGTCTAAAACAATGTGCAATTTTAATGTGTTAATTATTATTTGATTATATTGAGCATCATAAATAATACTGTTATATGTCATTTATATATTCCTAGTAGAAATTCTTACTTATAAAAATCCATTAAGACAATGGGTATTTTTTTCCTGAGTTGCCAAGGAGTACTATGACAATGTGATTCCAGTGTGCTATTGAGAAACAAAATAGGGTTCCAAATTAACATGTTATAAAATAATCCAGCCGATACACTTGGACAGGGCTGTATTGGAAACTTTATACTGTTAAACAAGGTAGAGGGAATGCTATAATTTATGAGTGCACTATTGGTTGATTCCGTGTAAAAGATAAACAAACTTCCTAAAGGAACAGCCTAATGCTCATTAGTCTCCATCATTATTAGCATCCATCATATATAAATCAAAGCATATTAAATTGCATACGGTGTCTATGCTCAATCACAGAAGATTCCTCCAGGAATCAGTCTTGCAACATGTGCAAATTGTGCAATTCTGCCCATGTGATTAAATTTGAATGTTTGGACCACATTGTTACGAATAAACATAGCTAGTGCACCTGAGCTATACAAATGGGTTGACAAATAATGGTAATCATTTATTATCCACCTCTTGTATTTTCAAGGCGTCTAAAAAATAATGTGGAATTCCAATGAGTTAATTATCATTTAATTATAATGAGTATCCTATATAAAGCAAATATTGTTGTAGTTTATTGTATATATTCCAATGTGAAATGCCTATTTATATTTAAAAATCAATTAAGATAATGATAATTTTTTTCTCACTGAAATTTGCTGGTTTCCAAGGAGTACAAGGGCAATGTGTAATTCCAGTGTGGTAATGAGAAATAAAAATAGTCTCATATTAACATGGACAAACGGCACACGTAGCCATGCCCATGTTTAGACAGCTTTGTTATAGAGGTCTGTTTATGTAGGCCTTGGTGTATTGTAGCCTAGTGTTATCTATCTAATCTGTCTAGTGTTGTCTAGACTATTGTGTCTAGCTGTTTATATATATTTTATTGCAGCAGCATTATGTGTTATAGCCCTGTTTGCAGACAGTGTTGTATTTGAAACTGTGCACTGTATAACGAGGTAGAGGTAACTTCATAATTTATGAGTACAATCACGGTTGGTTTCATGTAAGCAGATAAGTTGGCTTTCTAAAGGAACAGTCTAAGCTTTTTAGTCGCTTTCGTAATTACAGCTGATATCTGTTAAGCATATTAAAAAGTGCATACTGTGTCTACACACTCAATCACAGAAGATTCTTAGTCTTGCAAGAGTCTGTTTGATTAAATATAGCTGATATATAAATGTGCATCTGGATATTATTTATGCATAATAGAGTTATGGCAATTTTAATGGATATACGTATAATCCCATGGGAAAATATAGCTTTTTTTCAAAAGAGAACAATAAGTAAACGTTTAAAAATGAAAATAGTAGTTTATATGGTCACATTCCAAGTAACCGGTTTTAATTTTCATTACAATTAAAACTGTAACAAAAGGAAATAAATTTAATAAATAAACGAGTATTATATTTATCAATTTCATATCACCCTTATAAATCGTATTTATCTACTAATACAGTACCAATGCAGAAAAACTAACTAAAGGAAAAAAAACTTTTACTAGAAAATACAAGACTTCATTATTTAAAATAAATGTAGATAAAAATATATATAGATAGTTTAATTAAAATATATTTAATTTTTTTATACTGAACAAATATGTTTATGTTACTACAGATTTCTTTTTCTTTCTTGTACGTTGCATTCTGGAAATTTTTATAAAACAAACACGAACAATTAAAACGAAACGAACAGTTAAACGAAACGAAAACAGTAAAAACAAATATGATAACTTTTTAAGGTATAAGAGAATATTATTGTACCAAATTAAATTTATGTCTTATGATACTAATCCCATTAAATCTTTTGTTAAATAATCTATAATAAATGTATAAATTTAGAGTTATTTTATTTATACATTATACAACATTAATTAAAATTTTTATCTTCTTACCTGAATTTGTTACAAGATTACTTTTAAAAAATCAAAGCGCTTTCCAGATGGTTTTTTTTTTTTTTCATTAAACTAATCATAATGTTTCATAATATTCCATGAATTTTAAAAAATGGTGATTGTAGATATTTTTTTTTACTCTCTCATGTCATTTATAAGAAAAACACACGTTTTAAAATTTAATGGATTCTAATAATTAAATAAGTAATTTAAGATTCCAATCTTTTTTAAGTTTATGATTAATTACGTTTGCGGATTTATAAAAAAGCTTTGGAATTATGTTAAGGATAAAATTTTATCAGTAACAAAAAAAAATTTTGTTCTGTTTAGATTTATATTGTTAATTGTTATTTTATTATTTTGTTACTTGTGAGTTTCTTAAATATTTCATTTCTTTTTAATATTTTATTTTTTTATATAGATGATGTTCATCGAAATTGCTCAGTATATTATTATTATTTCTTTTGATTAGTGTATATTTCAATTATACATTATTTTTTTGCTGGTTTATAATAAACATATAAAGCGTACTTTCACATAAATACAATACTGGTTATTGTTGACTTATTCATTTATTTTTCATTTTACAATTATTTATTTACAAGCCTTTGTTTTATGATTTCTGTTTTCTTGAGAAATGTAATATTAAAAGTAATTAAAGAAGTATTAAACTTCTTTATTAACGCACACTAATGAGGATGTGGAAGCTAACAGAATAATTGAATATTAATGAATTTTAGGAATATATTTATAATAAAAAAATAATATAACTTTGATTAAAATTAATCATCGTCCATTAATACTTAAAGCTATTCTTTTTAGTTCTACAAAAAATGTTAATATTTGGGTACAGTTTAGTGTTTTTTATAATTAAAAAATTATTTGAAAATAGAAATATCATTAAAAAGGAGCCTATAAAAAAGGTGTCGAAAATAAAAAAAAAAATAATAAAAAGCACATCCAAGAAGCTCAAATTACCCCTTCTGACGTCAAATCTCTGTTACTATCAAAAACACGTCACCGTTAAACCACAAAACAATCAAGTTTCCAAAACGTTATCGTAAAGCCTTTAACAAATACAAATTTCCAACAAAAGAAAGAAAAAAACTGAACATCAGCATATATTAAATTTTCTTTTAAAATCATCACATATTCAATAGATAATAACATTGCGACACCTGAAATAATTTTTGAGCATATTAGATCTCGTTGTCATAAATGTGGTTGCAAAGGGGTAAGATAAACATGGCACAAGAAATCTTTGAGAGGGTGCATCACTCTTTCATCCTAAGGTGTGAACAGTGCAACGACACGCGGCAACCACTTGGAGCAAATATTCTTGTCTTTCTCTGATCTGAATGGAAAGTTATGATTTTGTTGAGTCTTTTTCTCCTCACCGCTCAATTTCAATTCAGTTATTATCCCGTTTAGCACCGGATGATTTCGATTTAGTAGTTAACCATATAATTTCATAACATTAACCTGAATTTAATTTGAAGTATAATAATAAGAAAATGTTTTTTCAATTGAAATGTCATAAAATAAAAAAAAAAATCTTTACATTTAGTCATAAATTAAAGTTAAAAGTAATACAATTATTAAAATATTAAAAGATTTAAGCTTTAATACATAACATTTAAAATGTTCTTTCCAAGTGATTATTTAATTTTTCTTTTATAAATTTTGGGTACGAGAAAAATTATTCACGTCTCATTTCATAGTATTAAGACTCAATATCCAAATGCAGAAGTAAAACCAACAAATACATGATTTGGCACAAAATTACTTAAATATTATGATAATAATAACACCCACTCACCCACCCACAAATATATACATATATATATAGTAAAAGTGTAATGACAAGCATAAAAGAAAAAAGAAAATGAGAAATACAAATATATGCGTTTTTCCTTATTGTATAACAAAGCCAGCAAAAAATAAAAAATAATTTAAAAAAAAAAGAAAAAAATAAAGAAAAGTGAACATTGGTAATAAAAATATTTAAAAATTCTAAACGCTCACAAGTTTCAGTGATTAAATCATTAAATGTACGATAAAAAGAAAAAAAAAACAAATGTATTTTACAATTCTCTCTCTCTGTATATATATATATATATATATATATATATATATATATATATATATATATCACCAAATGGCCTGTAACGTTTGAGAAAGATCAACAGACCATTTTAAACCATATTACATACAGTTTAGTATTGCCTTATTGATCTATCTGTAATTAATTGAATTAATTATTGCAACTTTTAACGACAAACCGATTTGACATCAAAACAGAGATTTAGAGACAAACGCGCTTATTCTATGATTGAATTCACTTAGACTATCTATATATATATATATTAATTACTGTGTCCAAAAAGTAAAACCAATTTAAATTTAAATTTCCCGGGCATACGGAATTTTTTTTCTTTTTAGATTGCTGGCACTGTCCTTGACATCTGTGTGACATTTCACGTCAAAATATTCATTAGTGTTTGAGTTAGGGCTTGGCTTTGTGAGAGACGTTAAAACTGATTCCGGCGATTTTTGAAATGTCTGAATTAATTGAGCAAAGAACTTGCATTCAATTTTGTTTGCGGAAACGTATAGAATGTTGCAGAAGGCATTCGGCGAGCATTCCTATCTCGGAAAGAAATATTTAGAAGTGGTATAAATTGTTCAAAGAACGCGATAACGACGAAGAAGAGCCCTCTGGCCGACCATCAACCTCAACAGACGAAGCTCCAAGATTTGGTGCTTTGCTAATCGTCTATTTACAATTAGAGACCTTGCTGCTGATGTCGGAATTTCAAAAGGATCTGTAATTCCATTTTGGGCCTCAAACGCGTCAAATCTCCAATGATACCGAGAACATTGAATGCGCCAGCTCACACTGCATGATTCTCCGTGAATTTTCACCTAAAATGAAACCCATATCGTTCCACAATCACCGTATTCACACCGTGTGACTTCTGGCTATTCCCTAAACTTCAAAGACCACCCCGAGGACACCGTTTTGAGTCGATGGAGGAGATTCAACGTGAATCGCCGCTCGCTTTGAAGGCCATTCATGCCGATGACTTTTTAGCATGCATTGAGGATTGGAAAAAAAGTGGGCATAAGTGCATTGTGTCTGAGGGGATTATTTTGAATGTGATGAAATACATTTGGAAGAATAAATAAGAAGTTTTTGAATAATAAAATTATTGTTCTTACTTTTGGCCACAATAGTGTATATAAATATATATATATTGCATTTGAATATAAATTTGTACAAATTTGTTATAAATTTGTTTCATTTTTAATAAGTATAGCCATTAAAAAAAAATTGAAGATAAAAGCTTAAAAAATCGAGAAAGCTAAGCATAGCGTGCTACTTCTGTTAATGAGAAAATATATTTTTCTTCCTGTTTTTATGATTTGTCCTGTTTTTTTTAATTGAATTTATTTTTAATAAGCCGAGCTGAGTAAAAAAGAATATATTTGGTTTTGCTCGTATTGTTTTATCTTCTCGTTAATGGTGGGGAAAAAGTTAAGAAAATATAATTAGAATTTTTTTTTTTTTAATGTTAGAACAATGGTGTGTTAAGATAATGTTGTATATTTTCCCAATTTTTAATAAAGATATTTTACTAATATGTTTTTAATTTTACGATATTTTTTTTTTCATTCATTACCACAGATTTGATGGGTTTTTTTTCAGATCTGAAATATTAATGTTTTATGACGATAACTTTCAGAGAAAGAATAAAGCTAATGTCGTAAAATTTCAGGAATATATTCTATCATATTACATGCAAGTGATTCGATAATTAAATGCTTGACTAAATTTTCATTCGAAATTAATCATCATATTCAATAATTTCCAAGTTTCATACCATTTAATTCAGGATCATACATTATTTATAGTACTGATGTAGTAGATTATTTATTTTATTAATATATTATATTATTTATTATATTACTATATTACAATATTTATTATATAAATGCACTACATTATTTATTTTATTGATATATTTACGTTTTGATATTGATTAATTTCTTTTTAAACAGAAAGTAATAAAATTATGAAACTTATTTTTTAATATTTTAGTAACATGCTAACAATTTACTAGCGTATTATTTATACATTTTTAATTTTTATAATTTCATTATTTGAATAATTATAGTCTTCTCTCATGAAGGACAGATACATAAAATTTCCATAATAATAAACTAATAATGTATACATTATTACATATTATAATATATATATATCATTACATATTAAAATGTTACTTAAATATTTATTGAAATAAGGAAGGCTATAAATTGTTATTCATTGTGCAAATTAAGGTTATTTCTTTCATAAAATTAACAGTTTAGGAATATATTTGTAATAAATACAAAGTAAACGTATTTATATTAAAATTTCAATTTGATTTTTACAGCAACATAATTTTACGAATAAGAAAAAATGACGTAGAAGCTTTTTATATTTTTTAAGTAGTAAAAATAGAGAATTAGTATTAAGAAATTAAATTTTAAAAAAATACTTTATTCCTGAAGTATTATGACATTCTTTCTATACATAAAACTAAATATATTGTCTGACAATAATTCTTCGTACGTTTCGCTTTTCGTAACATTTAGAACTGCAGTATTTTACTTTAAATTACGTATATTTTCAACTGGTGCATAATTAAAATCAAGAAAGCATTTTAAATTTATTAAAACATTAATATTTTATTGTTTAATTGCGCTCTTAAACTATGCAGTTAAAAATTCGTGAGTAGAATAATTCAAAAGTGCGTTTTTGTTCTTTCGCAGTTTTCAATAGTTCTTACTCGTATACATTTTTGTGAGTTTTATAAGTTTTGTTTTTATTTTGGATTTTTTGGGTAAAAGAAAACATTACATTAAACTTAACATTACATTAAATTTACATTAAATATACATAAACATCTAACAACTGTTAGACAAAATAAAATTTGAATATAAAATACAGAAATTTGAAACGTAAAAAAAAAAAAAAAGCATTAATTTTAACTGTTTAGTTTTAAATGTTTTATTCCATGAATGCTTTTATTTACATTTCAAATTTCTTTTTTTATATTCGCAATTTATTTTCCGGTAACAAATGTTTGATTCATATGTATATATTTGATTCATATTATATTCTTTTTAAATTATTCCATTTCATATAAAGAAAATAATTTATAGAAATATATTATTTTCTTTATATGAAATGGAATAATTTGAAAAGAATATAATTCATACAGTTAATATAAAATGAAATTCGTGGTGCCGTTTTGCAATAATATTTTATTTTAACAAATAATTTGTTTAATGTATTTTTCATTTATAATTATACTTGATTGTTTATGTTACTGATTAATATAAAGCAATTTACGAGGAGAATAAAATTATTTGGTTAGTTTTTCCAAACATTATATCTGAACATAAAGATTTGTGTTGTTTTTGCTGTTTGCAAAAAAAGAGTTGATTATTAAGAACTTTACCCCTATTAGTTTATTTTTTAATTCAAATAGTTTTAAGATGCTTTGTTTTTAAAATGTTGTTGTTATATAAAAGCTACGTAGACTGTTAATATTAAAATATCACCTAACCCATGCTGAGTTTGTAAAAAAACTATATTAGCTTCAGATCTTTTCGGATGATTAATTAGTGTTATTACATGAATATATTTCTTTAATCGTATTACTCAATATAATAGATATATAATTGTAAACCGACAAATGATCAATCATATTTGATCTTAAATAATGATTTAATTATTTGGATATTTAATTTGAAGGAATACGACGAGAGATATATATTTGCTTCTATAAATTCAATCTCTCGTAAAATTTTTAATTTACTTAAATTAATTAAACAAATGATTGCCATTTATGGTAGAAATTCTGAATCACTTTTATCCACGTAATTTTCTTATCATTTTCATGATTCTTAACTACAATTTCCGTCTTTTTCTTAAACACTTTTTTTCCATGTAAAATGAAGCTCACGGACTTTTTTTTTTTTTAGGAACAACAACAATAACCACAAAATCAAAGTAAATTTGCCATAATAAAAACAATTAATCAAAACCGTTATAAGGTAATAATTTTTACACATTAAATAATAAAATAATTTGTATAATACATATATATAAAATTTTATTTTTGTAATATTCATTACTGTAAATACTATTGTTTATTTTAAAGAAAACTGTTAAATGTTAGGAAAAAATATATTGTTTTTATTTCTAATCGCAAACACCACTAAACATATTATATATTTATACCAAAAACTTATACTTAATTAAAATGCATTAAAATATTTTTTTTTTTCTCATTCAAGTCTTTATATATTCTCAAGATATTTGTCTACCATTTGTTACTCCAATGCATTAACAAAATGTTTGGAATCATAAAACTAATTACTTATTATTTTTACTTTGATATAACAAATGCGTATATTTCATTAGAAGTCCATTAAAATAATGATAATGTTATTTCTGAACCAGTTACTAATTTCCCAAGGTTATGGGAGCAATTTGTTATTTCAATGCATTAACACACTATTGATAGTAATAAAAGCAGTTAATACTATTGTAGTTTATTATGTATCCATATAAGAAATGCTTATATTTAATGGAACTCAATTAAAATAATGACAATTTTTTTCTCGTATAAGTTTTTGGATTTCCAATACGTCCAAGACAATGTGTTATTTTTAGTATCAGTTTTTCAAAATTGGTTTTTTAATAACAATTATATATACAATTAATTAATACTATAATTTATCCAATGCATTCATATAAAAATGTTACAATTAAGTGAAAAGGAATTAAAACAAAATTATTGTTTTTTTCTCATCACCGCCATTAGTTTATGTGGAAATCATGTAGCTATGACTGAACTTATTAAAGTATTGATAATAACAAGATAAGGTATATTTTCACTAATACATAATTTAGCAGTTAATATAAGTTATATAAGCTGGAATAATAAAATATTTTATAAAATGAATAAATATTTATAAATTTAATATCAATATTTTTATTAAGTAATTTGACATTATCCATTGATGCTATCTTATCCTTATTTATTTAAAATCACTAAATACTGTAATGTGTCTTTCCCTGGAAGCAAATAGTACTTGTAAAGAAAATAACACTCACCATAGTGACCTTGGTACTTAATCGTTAGAATAAATTTTATTAACTGGAAATCAATTAAAATAAAATTGATTTCTTCTCATTCAAGTCATTAGATTTTAAAGAAATATGTCACCCTAATTCCTCTGACTGAAAACTTCTTATTAAAACTATTGGCAACAATAAGACAAGGTATAATTTTACTAATGCGAAATTTATAGGTTAAAATAAGTCATGTCAGCTGAAATAATGTAATATTTTTATAAATAAATATATATCTATAAATTTAGTATCAATATTTTGAGTAAGTAATTTGACATTATCCATTGATGTTATCTTATATCCATATTTATTTAGAACTACTTAGTATTGTAATACGCTTTCCCTGAAAGCAAAGACTACTTCTAAGGAAAATAACACTCACCATAGTGACCTTGGTACTTAATCATTAGAATAAATGTTATTAACTGAAAATAAATTAAAATAAAATTGATTTCTTCTCATTTAAGTCATTAGATTTTTTTAGAAATATGTCACCCTAATTCCTCTGACTGAAAACTTCTTATTAAAACTATTGACAATAACAAGATAAGGTATATTTTTGCTAATACAAAATTTATCGGTTAAAATAAGTCATGCCAGCTGAAATAATATAATATTTTACAAATGAATATATATTTTATAAATTTACTATCAATATTTTGAGTAAGTAATTTGGCATTATCTATTGATGGAATCTTGGAAGGAAAGTGTACTTGTAAGGAAAATAACACTCACCACAGTGGCCTTGGTACTTGATCGTTATAATAAATGTTGTTAACTGGAAATCAATTAGTTTATATGTAAATCGTGTAGCTATGACTGGAGACTTCTGATTAAAAATATTGGCAACAGCATGACAAGGTATATTTTTACTAATACAATATTTATCAGTTAAGTAATTCATGACATCTTAAATAATATAATATTTTTAAAATGAATATATATTTATAAATTTAATATCAATATTTTGAGTAAATAATTTTACATTATTAATTGATGATATCTTATCCGTATTTATTTAGAATCACTAAATGCGGTAATGGGTTTTTTTTCCTAGAATGAGAGTATACTTGTAAGGAAAATAACACACCGGTGACCTGGGTACTAGAGGGTTATAATAAATATTATTAACTGAAATCAATTAAAATAAAATTGATTTCTTCACATCCAATTTATTAGATTTTATGGAAATCTATGTATATCTGACTAAAAACTTTTTATTAAAAGTATTGAAAATAACAAGATAAGGTATTTTTACTAATATGAATCAAATAAGCTGGCATAAAATATTACTTACAAATGAATATATATTTAGTTACAAATTTAATATCAGCATTTTTATTGAGTAAGTAAGTTGTCATTATCCGTAGATGCTATGTTATCCTTATTTATTTGGAATCACTAAACACGGTAATGCATTTTCTCTTGGAAGCAATGAGTACTTGTAAGGAAAGTAACACTGACCATAGTGAACTTGGTACTTGATCGTTATAATAAATGTTATTAACTGGACATCAATTAAAATAAAATTGATCTCTTCTCATCCAAGTCATTAGATTTTATGGAAAACTGTGTGCCTCTGACTATAAACTTATTATTAAAAATATTAACAAGAACAAAACAAGATATTTTTACTAATACGAATTTGCTTAGTTAAAATAAGCCATATCAGCTGAAATAATATAATATTTTGAATATGAATAAATAGTTATAAATTTAATATTATTATTAAGTAAGTAATTTAACATTATCCATTGACGACATCTTATCCGTATTTATTTAGAATCACTAAATACTGTAATGTGTTTTTCCCTGGAACTTATCCATATTTACTTAGAACCATTAAATACGACAATGTGCTTTCCCTGATTGTAAGGAATATAACACTCATATAACACAGTGACCTTGGTACTTGATCGTTATAATAAATGTTATTAACTGGAAATCAATTAAAATAAAATTGATTTCTTCATATGGAAATCTTGTAGCTATGATTGAAGACTTCTTATTAAAAGTATTGGTAACAACAAGACTGGGTATATTGTTAATAATACAAATTTATCAGTTATAATAAGACCTATCAGCTGAAATAATATAATATTTTACAAATGAATATATATTTATGACTTTAATATAAATATTTTTATTAAGTATTTTGGCATTATCCATTGATGATATCTTATCCTTATTTATTTAGAATCACTATTTGTGGTAATGGGCTTTCTCCTGGAAGCAAATAACACATGTAAGGAAAATAACACTCACCACAGTGACCTTGGTACTTGATGGTTATCTCTCTCATTTGTTTACATGCAGCTTTCTCCAGTTCGCACACATTGGGGTAATCCCTGCCATCGCTTCCGCACACCGGACGTGATCCACGGCTATCCCCGTAATTGGCGCACTTTTCTGGACACATGCACTCCGCTGTCCGGCCATCCAGTGAGGGGCGGCATTTGGACCCAAAGTGGCACTCCTTGTCCATGCATGGATCCTTCACATCTGCAGGGAATTGATAACAGCCCAGAGTCAGTCGGTAAGACAATAAATATCCTATCAGCACACACAGTGAATGTCTCCTTGATTGGCCCATTGTTATATCTAATGTGAATTTCATTAAATGCATGCTAAAAGATCATTTAGTCAGGCATCAAATATTTCTATGGCAGACATCGATGTCACATGCTAATTGATTTTTGATCAGTTGTCGGTGGATTGTTTTTTAACGTATGTCTTCTATCCAAAATAAGTTTTTCATCTCATATTTTCTTTACTAAAACTGTATAATTATATTTCATAACATTGATCAGTATAATACCACATGTATTTTGAATAAATATTATGGCATTATCCGGTGATGTTATATATGATTATTTAACTTTTCACACATACGAAAATAAAAAAGAATGGATTTCTATTTTTTTTTGTTTGTATGCCTGATTAAATAATAAAGACTACAAGTACATCTAAAAGAATGATCTTTCCTCAATACAAAAATTAATTAAAAAGTGATTATATCTTAATTTAACATCTGCTCACATTCGTTAAATTATATGCGATACTATATGTTGTTCCTTTTGATTTTTCCAAGATGACATTAAATGTGCATTCCCCGTTTTGCAACCACATTTAAAATAAATGCCTAATACATGGTGATTGGATAATAAGATTATAGAACTTTCATGTCTCCAGACACATTTCGTCTCATGGACTCTTTCGTAATGCCGTCAACAACTATGCTACTTCTCCATGCCGCCGAACTCCCCACTTGTAGCGCATGCGCATTCGCCACGTCCCCTCAACCCCTCTTACCCCTTTGGCACTTTGTAAGCAGAGTAACCTGTCGCGCCCCCAAGCGGTCGACATTGACAACAGATGGTGAAAATTCCGGCAGCGCTGTGATAGATGTTAGTTTAATCCAGTTTTGGAAAAGTTTTCCAGTTATTCTTATGTTTCATTTTGCCCGCTTTAGTGCATCGGGCTTTTTCTTTCTCAATGCGGTGGGAGGGGTAGAGATTTTTTGACGCCATGTGGCGACAAAAGAAAAAGTGTCTTAGAAGTGAATTAGTTTTTCAATAAGTATTTCTATTACAAATCAATATATATTTTTAAAAACTTCAATATTATACTCTTCAAAGAGATAGCTTAACATGAAAGAAGAAAATGCCTGTTTTTTTCTTTTTTTTTTTATCATGGAACAGCATTTTTTTAAAACTTTGCTGCCTTATTTCTTTTATTCCTTTATTATTTTTATCTATATACATATATAGTCCAAAATGTGATCCAGTGTCAACACATGCAGAAAAAAAAACTGATGTTCTTTGACCACCAACCGTATTGTGGTATAAAGAAGTAGAACACGAAATCGAAGTAAATCAAGACTAAAATAACTGTCATCTATATTTGAGCAATGTCGTTACAATGTTGTTGTTAACTTTTTTATTTTCCTGATTAATCATAAATTACTCATTAACAATTACTAATCAATATATTTTTATATAGTACTTTTTAATGAGATAGCTTAGCATGAACTAGAAAATGCCTTCTATTTTACTCTTTTTATTTTTTTTTTAATGGAACAGCATTACTTTTATTTTTGCTGCCTTATTTATTATATTCCTGTATAATTTTTTTTATCGTTATAAATAATTAAAAATAATGTATTAATAATAGTATGTGCATCTTAATTCTTCCATAATAATAATATTAATAATAAGATATTCTATGCACTCGACTAGTGACACAGTTAGGTTTTATTTTATTTTATTTTTTACAACTTTTTAGTGTAAAATATAAGATAGGAAGAAAAAAAATGGAAAAACATGAATCAATAAAATAAAAACTGTGATCTGAAATCTGAGACTGTGATCCTGTTTAAACCCATGCAGAAAAACCAGGTTATGTACTTCGATCGCCATCCTTTTGTGTTATAGTGGTATAAAGTGGAATGCGAAATCCCATACTAAGATAAATATCATCCATATTTGAGAAATGTTGATACTGTGTAATTGTTAACTTTTTTTATTTTCCTGATTAGCCATAAATTATGTGTTAACAAGCGTGTGCATATGTCGTATTTTTAATCGGACACATGCACACGCCTATATCGGGACGGATATCACATGAGTAGTCAGGAATTACGTATAAAGTTACAGATTAGAAAGTCATGGGTTTAGATAAGTCAGATTATGGTCTACTCATAGATGTAGGAAAAGGGACTGTTTCTGTTGTGATGGAGCACTCGTAAGTAGAAGTATGACATGGCTGCGAGTCGCTGAAGAAGGAGGGCAGTGCCTTCTGGGATGACTTTTTTAGAGGGAACTACCCCGTATTTGCGTAACGTACGGGAGAAAATCAGAAAAATTTACTACGAGGCACTAACTATTCCATTAACGAGGTAAGATACTGAACATCACAAACTCCTCGAGCCTCCTCCTCCTCCTTTTTTGAAACATTGTCTACACCAAAGCTGTCATTGGATTGAGCCTCAGCCCTAATGCTCACCAATTGCATACGTTACAATTGAGCCACGAGTCAGTCGTGTTAATAAGCATTCAGAATCATAGTCATTGCTCATCTTCACCATCCGTATTGTGGTATAAATAAGAGTAATACGAATTCACAAACTAAGATAATTGTTATCCATATTTGAGAAATGTTGAGTGTCATTTTCCTGATTAACTATAAATTATGTGTTAGCGTGTGTGTGTCTAATTATGTGTCCTGCAGTGCTGGACAGACATCCCATGAGTAGTCTACTCACGGACGGAAGGAAAGGGGCAGCTTCTCTTGTGATGGAGCACCCGCAGATAGAAGTACGACTTGGCTCCGAGTAGCTGAAGAAGAAGGGAAATGCCTTCGGGAATAACTTTTAGGAGTAACTTCCTCGCATTTGCATATCGCATGGGAGAAAATTCGGAAAACTTCCAACAGGTAGTCTGACTACAAAGGCTAAAGAAGCTGAACATCACAAACGCTACCGAATCCTCGTTTTTTGAAACAATGTCTACAACAAAGCCGCCAGCGGATTCAACCGCAGACATAATGCTCATCAATCGTGATCTGTGCTACTGAGCCACGACTCGGGCGAGTTAACAAACATTCAAAAACACAGTCATAGCTAGAAAATAAATTCGTCTATAAAATTAAATACATTTCATAAAAATAATCGACTCATATAAAGATAATTATATATCTCTGATTAAAAAATAAAAAAATGCTTGAAAATAACGGATTAATATAAAGATAATTATTTATCATCAATATTGAAAAAAAAAAATTGTTTATTTATTTATTCATATAATTTCATTTTTTTATTGAATACATATTTAGTAATAACAAATATTAAAAATTAGTGTAAATAATTAATGTGTAAAAACGATAAAATGTCTGGTTCATAGCTTGTTGGGCTTTTGAACTAAAGGAGGTGAGCTTGAAACTTGGCAAGAGCAGTCTAACCCAGCACTCTTTTGCGTATTATTACTGTGCTTATAATAAACAAGTAATATAAAAAAAAAAAATTAAGTCAATTCCTACTTTTTTTTTCTCTATATTGCAGATAGTTCTTTATAAATAATTTTCATTCATTTTTTTTAAATTTATCTGGTGCCATCTATTGGTAGATATATGCAACTTAAATCTAAAAAAAAAAAAAACTAAAATTAATTAATTAAATTTAATTCCTGAATTTTTATTTGAAAAGACTGTATTAACATCCAGTATCATCCACTACAAGTTTAAAAAAATGAATTTGAACTTGAATGGATCAATAAGAAGTATTTTATTCAAAGAACGAAAATTTGAACAAGATATATATAGGGAGAGTGTGAGCTAATAGAAGGAATTAAATAAATGACACGAAATGTACTCGTAGATAGTAGGCTGGAAGATGAGGTCAGGAAGCTGCAAAACCTCCAGTTGTCATTCATAATGAATGTGTTAATAAATGTGGTGATGAAATACGATTGCACAGTAATAGGTCTCTGATGATGTATCCTTCATAAACGGAATCTGCTAAACATACTGCGTTCTAGTAGGAAACACTACTGTCAGCATTTTCGGCATTCGACAGTAAACACATTCAAAATATTAAAATTAAATAAATGTAGCTATATTATTTTAAACATTAAAAAGAGATAATAAGTTATTTTAGTTTTATATCATATTTTATTACATTTATAAGAGAATATTGAATTTTTTTTATATTCAACAATTATATTTTATATTTTTAGTATATTCAATTATTTTCAACTATATTACATTTCGTTAATTTAGGTTTAATCAAGTAAGAGTGCTCTGTTGTTCCCGTTGTCATTGAAACGGAAAAGAATTATAGTCATATTTCATTTCTTTTATAGTCAACTTCGTAAAAATTATTATTTAATTTTATTTTCAAAATTTTGTACTGCGCAACTTCTATAATTAATTCATGATATATATATATATATATAAATATATATATATATTTAAATATTCCAAACTCAATTTTCATTTAAATTTAAATTACAGCACATGCTTAGGTGATATTTTTATCAGACCAATTTGTGTTTAATTTACAAAAAAATCCTGCAAAATCGTTGTGAATCCTGCAAGACGGTGTCCAAAAAATAAGACCGATTTTCAATTTAAATTTCCCGGGCATATGGAATTTAAATTTTTTTATTCATTTTCAGTTTGTCGCCACTATCCTTGACATCTGTGTGACATTTCACATTAAAAATATTCATTACTGTTTGAGGTATGCATGGCTTTGTGAGACAATAAAAGTGATTTCGGCGATTTTTGAAGTGTCTGAATTAAATTAACAAAGAACTCGCATTCAATTTTGTTTGCGGAAATGTATAGACTGTTGCAGAAGGCATTTGGGGAGTATTCCTATATCGGAAAAAATGTTTAGAAGTGGTATCAGTTCAAAAGAAGGCCGAGAACGCGTTGAAGACGAAGAGCCCTGTGGTCAACCATCAACCTGAACCGACGAAGCTCTCGTCCAAAAATTAAAGATTTGGTGCTTGCAAACCTTCAATTCACAATTGTGATGATGATGGAATTCAACAAGGATCGGTCAATTCCATTTTGGGCCTCAAACGCGTCAAATCTCGATTGGTACCGAAAACACTGAATGCGCCAGCTCACACTGCATTTATTCTTCGTGACCTTTCCCCAAAATGAAACCCATATTGTTCCACAACCACGGTATTTGCAACGTGCGATTTCTGGATATTCCCTAAACTGGAAAGACCGCTCCGGGGACACCGTTTTGAGTGGATGGAGGAGATTCAACGTGAATCGCCGCAAGCTTTGAAGGCCATCCCTGCCGATGACGTTTCAGCAAGCATTGAGGATTTGGAAAAAAAGTTGGCCTAAGTGCATTGTGTCTGGAGGGGATTACTTTGAAGGCAATAAAATAAATTCGGAAGAATAAATAAACAGTTTTTGAAAAAGAAATAATTGGTCTTACTTTTTGGGCCCAGTAATAAATAACAAATTCGACTTATAGTATTCCTGTAACACTAATATAACCTTAATAGCCTTCATTAAGCACTAGTATTCCTTTACTACTTTTACAAAGCTTAAACATTACATATTGAAATACTTCTTGGTGTAAAACTCTTAGATTCTGTAAAATTAACAAAGGATGCTGTTTAATTAGGCTACTAATAATTTGTCACTAGAAAAGCTGACATATAACATATTCAGCATTATCAAGAAGTAATCACTGAGAATCTGTTGCAAGTCAACCCCATAGTAAAACAATAAATTTAACGAATATCCCCAATCATGTAGTAAGCGAGGCATTATTCCCTTCCGCTAATTTCTAGCTTAACTGCAGGATTTTCTGGTTTATGGACTAATTCCACACAGGTTTGGCATTAATACAGTTTTCGATTGCCGGGTCTCGAACTTGGATACCGTAGTTTAGAAAAAATTTCGAAACTGGATAGAGTATGGCGAATCAAGTCCCCCTGTGCGCAGACTTGTCAATTTCGGTCATGGACACAATCAATCATCCAGTTCCACCCTTGCGGGGTGTTCGCTCAGAATTGCGTCGGTTTCAATTTCACCCAGATCATTCACCATTTTGACTCCAGGCACAGTCCTGCATTGTGATATAGTAAGAGACCCATTTGCCATTGCATTGCAATAATATCAGTACGTTTAATTTTTAGAATAAAAAAATATTTTATTTAAGTCACATTTAAATGACAGGCTCAGTAATGTTGTGTGATATAGTAGAAAACCCCAATTGCCATTGCATCACATCACAACAACTTGTTAATGATATCAGTCTGATTTAATTTTTTAGAATAAAATTTTTTTTACTTAAACTAGACTTTAAATGAATACAAATCATTTTAATTGGAACTGGATAGAAATTAACTTTTAACTTTGTAGAAATTTTACACTTCATTGGATATAATGAAAATGTTTTTTTAACCCTTCCTTAAATATTACAGAATTTATTGCTATATGAATAATTAAAAAAATTTTTTTCGCGAATGCAGCTGGCAAACACTTAAGAAAGCTGTCTTTTATGCCTTAAAACAAGCACCCCACCGACGTTACTATGGACGTGGAGTAACAATACCCCGCAACGCTCTACGAGTATGTTAGATCGGGACTTACGGTTTAAAGTGGATTCCAAACCCATACAAACATCCATGGCACCGCCGGATCTCCAACACGAAATCTGTGGTGGCAAGCGCCGAAGGCTAGCCACTCGGCTATCAGGCCCCTTTAAATTGTTATTATCCGCATTTAATTATATAAAAAATTTGAATAAAAGTGAATTAACTCTATATATATCTGCCTATTTATCAATCTATTTATCTCTCTCTCTCTGTATAAATATCATAAATTAACGCATCCTAAATTAATAAATACAATAAAAAATAAATAATAAAATCGGCAGTATTAATATAAAAAAGAAGTATTCTTTGCATTTCAGAATTAAGTTTTCTTATAACACTATTGCTTCAATCTGTGTGGTTTTTCCCTTCATAAACTTGGTGGTATATTTGACTCCCACGTTGGAAAAGTTGAATGTTTATTTTTCAATGAAATATTTCACAAGATAAGTGGATTATTTTGACGATTGCTTTTTAAAATGAAAAGAAAACACTTCAAAAGTGTTATTATCTGCCTTTAATAAAATTGTTTTCAAACTTTGAAAAAGTTATTTTGGTAACTTTATTTTGAACGAAGGCTATTTTGGTAACTGAAGATATTTATATTTGAAACAAAAATTGAGTCAAATTTAATTTTTAATATCACTTGCTTTTTTATTCAATAACAGGGAAATAAATTAGATATAATTCTTCTAGAAATAATGTTTGTTGAACAAATTTAAATTTTAAATTTCATTTTAGGTTTTTTTTTAAAAATCAATATATTTGGTGGTCAATAAAAAAAAAAAATTTTTTTTTTCACAAGAAAGCTGTGATGTCTGTCACCTTTTTGTTAAATCTTTATTCATAGGTGTCCAAAGTAACGAATCAGTTTAATTTATGATTACCTTAAATCATACATTATTAATCTACCTTACTCCTTAAGTCATTAATCCATTATTATATTAAATGTATTGATTTTAAATTATTATTCAGCGTTTCCTACAATATTATTATGGAAATATTATAAATTTATTAGAGAATAAAGTGTACATTTATAATTTATTCTCTAATAAACTTTGATATTAAAATATTCCAAAGTATAGAATCAACTAAATTAATGATTACCTTAAATCATACATGTATCTTAAATTAAATTTATGTTGTATTAAATTTAATAATTTTAAATTATTATTCAATGTTTGTAATTATATTATTCAGAAAGTATAATAAATTTATTAAAATTATAAAGATATAATTTATTATCTAATAAATTTTAACCTTAAAATAGTAAACTACATAAATCTATCTATGCCTTTCAAGTTTAACTTGAAATCAACATCAACAATAACCTACAAACATCTATGGCACCGAACTCGAAACCTGTGGTACCCAAATCCAGAGCGCTAGCTACTCGGCCATCAGGTACTGGCTGCCTTAATATTGTTGAATTAATATGTGTGTCGAATAGAAATATTTGTATGAGAAAATCTAGATTTAAATGTCTTCAGGAAAAATTCTCGGAATCAAACAATGAGAGGATAATTTTAATTTCCATAAATCTAAATAAATTACATCCATTTTTTAAAAATATATATCAATTAAAGCATGAAAGGGTCAGACTAAAATAAATGATTTAAAGTGAAAAACATATTTCCATCAGAATTAATTGCCTAATAATTTTCTTGAATAAAGAGATTTTTTATAGAATTATAAATTTAAATCCATTTAATAATACTTTTCTAAATTAATTCTTTAAAAAATACATTATTTAATTAAAACGTAAGCCATTTAAACATCTAGAGTTTTAGTGTAAATTAAACTTATACACACTTTTTTGATTTTTACGAATTTATGTTGTGTAATTAAATGGTTTCAATCTTTTGCATTAATTTCTATAGGCAAAGAAGGAATTGCTCCTTTTGAGTTTTAGATTAAAAATATAAATTTAAATTTCGAGCAATTTTCTTGTGGAATGTTTAAAAAACCGGATAGAAAAAAAAGAGTTGAAAAAGAAAAATTGCATGTTTTTCTACGCATTGATTGATGGAAAAAGGAAAGGTTTTAATATAAAAGCATTTTCATATAAAAACTATCCTGAACAAAAATAGTATTATGAGGCTTATAACATTAATAATGGTACAGTAGCGCATTCTTTGAAATAAATTAAGTATACCATGACAAAGTTAAGTTAAAATAAAATATAGTTGATCGTTTTTAAAAAAAAATCTTCTATATATTAATTATCTTTATTGCATGTAGGAAAAATCTTTAAAATTGCACATTTTAGGAAAGTTTATTATTATATCTATAAACTTATGCGATGGCTTTCAATTTTATATAATTCTTTTGACTATCAATCACCATTAGAAGACCTAGTAGATTGAATAGTAATAACTTAGTTTACTAGATTGGTTTGTCGCTCTGCAGTCAATTTGGGCACAGTTTGGGATAAATAGATCGGGACCAGTTTAACATAGATTCCGAACCACTAGCAAACATCCATTCCACCGCCAGAATTGGAACCTGAAGCCTGATGGCCAAGTAGCTAGCGCTGTGGCGATCGGTATCACAGGTTTCGGGTTTGAGGCTCGGCGATGTCATTTATATTTGTACTGGTTCAGAATCCACTTTAAACCGAACTCTCGGTCTAATATGATCGTAGAGCGTTGTGCTGGTAGTGTTACTCACGTCCATAGTATATTTTCAAGATAGACGTGCCCCTGTGTAGTGCTAAATAAGTAACAAAGGTTGCTCATGGCATAAAGAAAAAACACCTTTGACCTATCAATCGCCATTAGAAGGCTTAGTAGTTTTGTTAGATAGATTCGAACCAGGGGCCTGATGGCCGAGTGGCTGGCGCTATGGCACTGGGCACCACACATTTAGAGCCACTATAGATACATTTATATTCATATTCATATTGCAACCTGTAATATTAGAAGCTCCAAGATGCGCACGCATCATGAATTCGCATAATATAATTTAATTATTCTGTCAACTCATATATAAAACAGGAAATATCTGCCATATATTCTTAAGAATATTATTTTAAAATCAGCGTCAATTGTCTCATAATTTTGACTGTTAATTTTTGAATATATGGATGTACAAATAATGAATTTTTTAATACATTGGTTTTCACTACTTTGGCTGTTAAAAATAAATATATTTTGTTGAAGCGTGAAAAATCTCTGGCTGGTAAAATTTTCAAGGAGGGCCGCGGCTTGGACACACTTGCTTTACGTAATTCTGCACATATACTACAGTGCCCAAAAAGTAAGACCAATTATTTTTTCTTTTCAAAAACTTTTTTATTTATTCTTCCAAATTTATTTCATCGTCTTCAAAGTAATACCCTTCAGACACAATGCTCGTGTGCCAACTTTTTTCCAGCCATCAATGCATGTTAATAAGTCATCGGCAGGGATGGTCTTCAAGGCGAGCGGCGGCAATTCACGGTGAATCTTATAGGAATGCTCACCGAATGCCTTCTGCAACATTCTCTACGTTTTAGCAAAGAAAATTTAGCGCAAGTTCTTTGTTCAATTAATTCAGACATTTCAAAAATCACCGGAATCAGTTTTAGCGTCTCCCAAAGCCAAGCGTAACTCAAACACTAATGAATATTTTGAAGCGAAATTTCACAGAGATGTCAAGGACAGTGCCAGCCACAGAAAAACGAGAAAAAAAAAATGAAATTCCATAAGCCCAGGGAATTTTAAATTGAAAATTTCTGTTACTTTTTGGACAAGTATCAACCTAGTAATTTCTATTTGTTAAATGAATCTAAAATAATACTTTGAATTAAACGCAAGAATAGCTTTTTAACATTGAAACAACCAGTGTTATTCAGTCTTTTGCCTTCCATATATTCATGCTACCTTTATTTAATACGTACGTCTCAACTCTATCATCTGGAGCGTTAAGAAAAAGCCTTCGATATTCGAGTCCGCGAGATAAAACAATATCTCCTCCCGCAGAAATCTTTCCCTTCTCCCGACAAGTGAATATCCTCCCTCGGGAAAACAAATAGAATAAAAAAAAAAACAAATAAATACTCCAGATTCCTCACCCTTTTCTCCATTATCCGGGCGTCTGGGATCACATTTAGTGGAAGTCCTTATCGATCCGGCACCCCACTCTCCTTAAGTGTTCTACGGGGTCCGGGAGTTTTCCGGCTGGAGACGCCAGTTTTCCCGTGTAGGGTCGGTCTCCCACCAGATATCTGATTAACGATCGCCATCTGGGAAAAATCCTCCGCCAATCCCCGGGTGGGGCGAGAGTGAGTTCCGGTGCCCTTGGGGCGATGGCCTGCGGGAATTTTCTGGAACCGAATCTTTTGTTCTAGTCAGTACATGTCTGCGGGATGGGGGAGGTGCAGGAGATGAGCTCCAGATGCTGCGTGAAAGATAGAGCCCCTAAGAAGGAGTTATGTGACGAAGGAGGTGAAAAGAGATTTCTCTGTGCTCTTCATTCGCTCAGAGTTTTTTTTTTCTTCCGCTGCCGCAATAGCTTGTAAAATGAAGTTGAAGATTATCTGGGGGACTTACGAAGGGATTTGCTGCGCGAGGAGTTGTTCTTCGCGATGGGTAATCGTACCGGGATGCTCGACTCGAGCACTTTAGATTTGAAAAGTTTTCTCAAAAAACTGGGACGGATGTAGTTTGTTTCTTTACCCCTTTTCAACACAGAGTAGTAAAAATAAAAGAAATAAAAGAAATAAAAGACTTAAATTTAATATCTACTGTATGATATTATTGCTTTCGAATGCTAAGCATTTTGACCGGAGATCGTGTGCAGTTAGAAGTTCAGTTAATGCAATTCAATATGAACAACAATACAATGTTGTTCAATAATACAATGTGAGGCAATTTAATATGAACAATAATGCAACATGTTACAACAATACAATGTTGTTCAATCATACAATGTGGGGCCATTTAATATGAAAAACAACGCCATTGTTGCATTGCACCAACATTGTATTGTTGAACAATACAATATTGTTCAACAAATACAATGTGATAAACGTGGATCGTGGGATGTTGGCTGTTGTATTGCAACCGCACACTGTCACCAATGAATGTAGTCAAGGAATAGCATGTGTAATTTCACATCCCCTTCCCTGTAAAAACAGAAATAATTTCCAGCATACGGGTTTATTTTTTTCCATAGATGACACAGATACAGGAGCTATGTTTAGGCTTCAATTACGAGCTTTTAATCCAGTCCCTTAGTGTTCAATAACGGAGTAGTAAAATAGAGCAAAATAAAAGAAATGAAAATATTATCATGAAGATATACTTTTAATATATATTGTATGATACTCATGCTTTCGAACACAAAACACTTTGATCAAAGATCGTGTGCAACTAGAAGTTTAATTAAGTGGCAATTCCATGTGGACAGGAAAGTTGGCTGTTATAATGCAACTGCACATTGCCGTCAATAAACGAACATATCAAGGAATGACATGTGTAGTTATGCGCCCACTGTTCTTGCTTTTCGAAGGAAACAGAAATACTTTCTAGCATATGTGGTAATAATTTCACATATGCTTGATAGAAAAAAAAAATCTTTTTTTTTTTTTGCCTAGTCTTCAATTTTAAGGTTTTTAATCCAGTCCTATATTGTTCAGAAACCCTATGTTGTACCCCTATTTAATTTATTTTTGCGCAGATCGACATATATAGTCGTAGAGCATAGGCGTAGAGGAAGGGGGGTATTTTTACTCATGTAGCATTTCTTCAAGCTACACAGCCCCCCTGGGTAGTGCTAAATGAGTATTAGGGGTTCAGCCCTTGCTTATGGCATAAAATTGACCGTCTTGTATCGCCAGCTGCATTATAAAAAGGATTCCAATCTGAAGCCTGTGGTATCAAATGCCAGAGAGCTAGCCAATTGGCCATCCATTTTTAGCAGGAGACGGCAATGTTATTCCTTTTTTCTCCTCCTTCAAGAGAAAATAATATGGTCCCTAGAGCTTAATTTGAGAGTTCAAAACATTTTCTCCGAGGTCAACGAATACTTAGACTTTCCTGTCCATAGTTCTAACAACGCAATTCTCGATTCTCGGTACACACTAAAACGTAGAATTTGAATATACTTATTAAATTTGAACTCGGTTCCCTTAGTTCAAAAGCTAAAACTATATCCTTTAGGTAACTCTGCCCACATAACATAATAAATTCTTATTTGTTAAATAATCCTTAGAGTTACATGCAAGAATAACTTTTTAACACTGAAACAACCAGTGTTATTCAGTCTTTTGCCCTCTATACATTCATACCACCTTTATTTAATCCGCGCGTCTCAACGCTATCATCTGGAGCTTTAAGAAAAAGCCTCGGATATTCGAGTCCGCGAGATAAAACAATATCTCCTCCCGCAGAAATCTCTCCCTACTCCCGACAAGTGAAGATCCACCTTCGGGGAAACAAATAGAATAAAATAAAAATAAAGACTCTAGATTCCTCACCCTTTACTCCATTATCCGGGCGTCCGGGATCACATTTAGTGGAAGTCCCTATCGATCCGGCACCCCACTCTCCTTAAGTGTTTTTACGGGGTCCGGGAGTTTTCCGCCTGGAGACGCCAGTTTTCCCGCGTAAGGTCGGTCTCCCATCAGATATCTGATTAACGATTGCCATCTGGAAAAATCCTCCGCCAACCCCTGCGTGGGACGAGAGCGAGTTCCGATGCCCCAGGGGCGATGTCTTGGTTCGAATCTTCTTGAACCGAATCTTTTGTTCTCGGCAGTACATGCCTGCGGGGTGGTGGGGGAGGTGCATGAGATGAGCTCCAGATGCGGCGTGAGAGATAGAGCACCCAAGAAGGATTATGTGACGAAGGAGGTGAAAAGAGGGTTATAGCTTATATAAAAGATAGCTTATAAAAAAGTTGAAGATTACCTCAGGGACTTTCAAAGGGATTTGCTGCGTGAGGAGTTGTTTTTCGCGAGGGTTAATCTTACCTGGAGGCTCAACTCGACAACTTTAGATTTGAAAAGTTTTCTCAAAAAGCTGTGAGAGGTGTAGTTTGTTTTTTATCCCTTTTCAACACGGAGTATTAAAATAGAAATAAAATAAATAAAACAATACCATCAATGGAAAAAAAGCTATTATCTATTGTATGTAATTTTTGCTTTCATAAAGGGGTCGTGTAAAATTAGAAGTTTCGTTAAGTGCAATTCAATGTGATCCATGTGGACTGTGGGAGGTTGGCTGTCATACTGAAACAGCACATTGCCATCAATGAACGAGCATGCTAATGAATGGCATGTGTAGTTTCGCGAACACTGCCCATCCTTTTAGAAACAAACAGAAATACTTTCCAGCATATGTGTTAATAATTTTCTATATGCTTCATAGACACAAAACAAAATCATTTTTTTTTTTTTTTTTTTTTTTTTGCTGATTCAATTTTAAGGTTTTTAATCCAGTCCCCTATTGTTCGAAAACCCTATGTTTTTCGCCTATTTTATTTATATTGCGCAGCTCGTTAGAACTCTGTGGCTTGTATTAAATGCAGTCTTAACATTTTGGCCACTATCCACCACTCACTAATAATCTCCCATTTGGGCTAATTTTTGTAGTAATTTTTTGGTATTCATTATTTAGAACTTGGATATTCCTTCAACAATCTCTATGATTTTTTTTTATCATTTTGTTCATTAGGTTGAGATACAGGGACTTCCAACAATAGAGAAAAAAATTAATTTCATTGCCACACTGTATATTCAGTAATACCTAAGAGTGCCCTAATGGTAAATTTGCTGTTGGGCATTCGCGTTCTTTTATTAAAGTTTGGAGTAAGCCCATTCAGGAGTCGCTCCTAAGTAGTGTTCGTACTATTCTGCCCTCGTTTTCAAACCCCAAAATGATTTTATGGCTTGCAGATAGATAGTTCTCAATACAGGCTTTTATACTTTCGGTCGGCTTTGTTTGTCAGTTTCTGAACCGGTCTCCCTCTCTCTCTGTGTGTGTTAGCGCTATCTAGAAATCTGCTACGACTCTAAGATTTTAATAAAATATACTGCCCACATTATAATGAGGGAACAAGTTTGTTATTTTATCAGAAATTATTAATACATAATATTCCTATATAACAGATTTTAAATGTTATATTTTATTAACATATTATACTAATTTAGAGGTAGCCGTAGCGTTTAATTTTTTTGTTTCTTCATAAGTCACACTTCCTCGAAGTAAATAAGAATAATAATAATATTATTATTATTATTTGTTGAATATTTACTGGCTTTGGGTTCCACATTTAGGTTTTGGCCTGAATAGCCCACTGTAGTTGATAAGAAGGTGGACATTTAAGGACATTTAAGGGTAACTGCCCTTAATTGTATATCGTATAGGACAGAACCAAGAAACCCTCTAGAAAGACGATTTCAAACTCGTTATCGCAATCAACACTGAATCCAGAGAATTCAAATTCCTTGTTAGTACCTTTATGTCTTCCCCGTACATTTCTAAATATTCACGTACAACTCCATTCCAGCTTGATGAAACTCTGTATTATTTTTTAAATTGCCATTACATAGTCATCATGCTCAATACATACTTAAATCAATCTATATTAATATCCATATTGATGTGGTAGTTTCCACGCTGGATTTATACTTACCACAGAACGACGTGAACAGTCCCTATATTCTGCAGTTTCTGAAATGCTATAACTATTTTGTCCGGAAAGTCAATAATCATTTTGTTTTGTTTTTGTCTGAGGGTTCACTCAGATTCGGAATCGCAGCAATAACTGGCATACTTTACAAATTCATTTTAGCACACTTTATATGCCTTTCAAATCTCCTAATGATGCAGCCTTCTAATGTTGGGTATTTAGAAGTGATGTTAAAATTAGGAAGTAGTCACATTTTCTGGTATATGTAGAACAAGCAGTATAATATAAAAGTAGACACATTACACATGACAAAACTTTTATACATATTTTAATAATACCACATAGAAGCAAATATATTTTAAATAAGGAATAAGGAATAAATAAGGAATTTTTTTTTTTTGCCCCGTCTGCTCATCTGCTGTTGATTATCTGATTTGTCGGATGATTATCTCAGAATCTACATCATAACAATAATTTGGTATACTTTTCAAATGCATACAAGATATTTTATATGCCTTTCAAATTTTCAGAAAAATCAGAAGTCTAATGCTGGTTATTTAGTAATCACGTTAACACTAGAAGGTAGTCACAACACTTTCTACATGCGGCCTGATGGCCAGCGCTATGGTCTTTGGAACCACAGGCTTTAGGATTGAATTTTGGATGGCATGGATGATTGTTAGTGGTTTGGAATCCATTAAACTATAGGCCCCTGTCTAATTGACCCAAAGTGTACAGAAAATGAACGTAGAGTAGCAAGAAAAGCAAATCTAATATATTTTAAGAATAGCACATAGAAACACATATATTTAAAATAAAGAGAATTCATTAACTAGAAATTGCCTCTTATACATATATTCTTTTTTGCAAAAAATTACAATTTTACACTTTTTTCCTAATTTATAAACCTCTTACGAAGTTATCAAGCTTAAACTCATATGGCCTCAGGGCTTGGAAAGATGAATTAAATAAACCTCCACCAAATATTTTTTTTATAATTTCAAATCTTATTATCTAGAAGCTAAATCCATAAAAGGTAACAATGAAAAAAAAAATGAACTACCTCATTTTACATGTCATTTTGTTTGAGAATAAAAAAAAAAATGACAACTCGAGCAAAATGTTAGTATTGTTTTTACCACCCAGGTAAATATCGTCTTCCTTTTTTGTTCAGGTCGACTTAGTTCATAAAGGACATTTTCCTTGAAAATCGCTGTGAGTAAAAAGAATGGACAATCCTGAAATAAGGAGAAAAAAAAAATTAAACTTTTTTGTTCCTATAATCTCTCACAGCTGCTCGTTCAGCGGTATTAATATACACTGTCCCCTTTTCATACGTCAACACATGCATCTTTTTTTTTTTTACTTCTCACTGGAATATATTTTTTTAATCCAGACTCCGGTCTTTCGCCGTATTTACACAATTATACGAACAGCCCGCGGAAATCAAATTGTAATTACAATCCTTTTTTTTTTTTTTTTTTCTGCCTTTCTTTGGGACATTGCAGCAAAGAGGTTCTGCAAGAGAGGAAGAAAATGAGTCGCCATCGAAGAAGAGAGAACAGAAAATGAGAGGACAGCATAAAAAAAAAAGATATTAATGAGGAAGAAGTCCTGTAAGCCTTTCATTAGTGGAGATCTAACGTATACACACACAAATCGATATCTAAGTCGTTCTTTCGCCTTGTGTATATGGCGAAATGTATGTATGTGTGTAGTGTGTATTGACTTGGGAAACGAGCCATGAAATTGGGTCCCTTATCACAGAAATATCGTTTTTCTTCAATTTGTTTAAAGAATGGAGCTTATGATACAATGATATGTTTTATTGCTATTATAACTCATCGGAATCTTATTTTGTATCGCTTTAGCATTGCCAGGGTTCATTTCGATTCTCATTTTTCATACAAATTGGTAGTTTTTAGGAGCTTGTCACAGATGCCCCGAAATTGGAAAAATTATCTTCAATTCGAACGTTAGTAAGATAATTACGGATATTTCCAGGCGTGCTAATCAACTTTGTATTCAAATATTTGTATAGAATGGTCTTATAAAAAGAAATACAGCGTCTTGCTTGAATACAGTTACATTGTATTTTGTTTCGTTGGAGATATTGTATTCTATAATACTTTGATTTGATTAGCTCATGTAATTCAACCAAGCGTGCAATTAGGTGAACAACTGAGAAAAATATTACTGCAGAAATAAATATTTATTGCTAGAAATCATTTAATAAAATTCTCAAAAATTAAAAATTTAAATAGTATTGAAAATATGTTGAATGCTTTATAAAAAAATGTAGCTTTATTTTTGTTTTGCCTGAATACAGTGACATTGTATTTCGTAATACTTTGATTTGATTTGTTCATATAATTCAACCAAGCGGGCAATTAGGGAACAAGTGTTAACAATATTACTGAAAAAAATATATTTCTAGGTATCATTTAATAAAATTTTTGAAAGATAAATATTTAAATATTATTAAACATACTTTGAAAGCTTAATATTGAAATAATGTAACTTTATTTGGCTTGCTTGAATTCTGCGATATTGCATTTTGTTTCGTTGGGGATATTGCTTTTGATAACATCGTATTTTAATTAGTTGACATAATTCAACCATGCAATTTTTTATTAACAATGTTACTGAAGAAATAAATATTTATTTCTAGGTACCACTTAATGAAATTTTTAAAAAGCAAATATTTAAATATTATTTAAAATATTTTCAATGCTTAATATTAAAAAAATGTAACTTTACTTGTCTTGCTTGAATGCGGTGACATAGTATTTTGTTTCTTTGGTTTGCCAATCAACGGTCATTTTGTGCACCCTCTAGGCTAATTAGAGTGGGACCTACAGTTTAATGTGGATTCCGAACCATTAACAAACATCCATGCCACCACCAAGATTCGAACTTGGAGCCTGATGGCCGTGTGGCTAGCGCTATGACCCTCGGTAACACAGGTTTTGGCTGCGAGACCCGGCGGTGCCATTTATGTTTGTAGTAGTACGGAATCCACTTTGAACAGTAGGTATCTGTATAATATAACAATAGAGCGTTGTGGGAGTAATGTTACTCACATCCGTAACACATTTTCAAGCTACACGTGCCCCTGGGTGGTGCTAAATAAGTATCATCACAGCTGCCCTTTCTTATGGCGTAAAGATGTATATATCTCGCGTTGCTAGTTGCATTAAAAAAAGGATTCGAACCTGAAGCCTGTGGTACGAAAGTCCTAGCCAATTGGCATCCATGTATAGTGTAGAAGACGTCATTGATATTCACTTCAATACCGAAGAGAAAAGAATATACTCCCAAAAGTTTCATTTGATGGTTCAAGACTCTTTTCCCGAGACCAATGAAAGTACATTCCCATGATTTTATCAACCCTCTTCCCTGTATATACACAAGAGCTTCCAATTTGGTTACGTTTACTAGATTTGAACTCTGGTCTTCTAGTTGAAAAATCCAATGTTATTATCTTTAGGTGAGGGGTGACCAACCCGAATGCTTTTACGGGCCACTTTGGAAATACATTCTAACGCCGCGCTGCATATAAAATTATATATTACTATATTAGATTTAGACCAAATATAGATAATTTTTATATTCATATTGCAACCTGTTATATTAGAAGTTCCAAGATACCCGCGCATCATGAGTTCGTAGAATATAAATTATTTATTCTTTGAACTCATACATAAAAAGGCAATATCAGGCCTAAATTATCAAGAATATTAGTTTAAAATCAAAGTTAATTTTTCTCATAATTTCGACAATTCACTTTTGAATATATGGATGCACACATAATGTATTTTTAATACATTAGTTTTTTTACTACTTTGTCCATTATAAAATAAATGTGTTTTGTAAAATTGTGGTAAATCTCACGGTTATAAAAAATTTGAAGGAGGGCCGCAGATTGGCCAACATTGCTTCTGTTTAATTCTGCACACATAACATAATAATTTCTTATTTTTTTAAATAATATGAATTAATCCTTTGAATTACACGTAAGTATAACTTTATAACACTGAAACAATCAATGTTATTCAGTCTTTTTGCACTCTATACATTCATGCCACCTTTATTTAATCCGTACGTCTCAACTCTATCATCTGGAGCGTTAAGAAAAAAGCCTCGGATATTCGAATCTGAGAGATAAAACAATATCTCCTCCCGCAGAAAATTTTCCCCTTCTCACGACAAGTGAATATCCACCTTCGGGGAAACAAACAGAATAAAATAAAAAATAAAGACTCCAGATTCCTCACCCTTTACTCCATTATCCGGTCGTCGGGATCACATTTATTGGATGTCCCTATCGATCCGGCACCCCACTCTCCTTAAGTGTTTACGGGGTCCGGGGTTTTCCGGCTGGAGACGCCAGTTTTCCCGTGTGAGGTCGGTCTCCACCCAGATATCTGATAAACGATTGCCATCTGGGAAATAACCTCCGCCGAACCCCGGGTGGGGCGAGAGTGAGTTCCTGTGCCCTTGGGGCGATGTCTTGGTTCGAATCTTCTTGAACCGAATCTTTTGTTCTCGGCGGTACATACCTGCGGGGTGGTTGGGGTGTGGGAGGTGCAAGAGATGAGCTCCAGATGCGGCTTGAAAGATAGAGCCCTAAGAAGGAGTTATGTGACGGAGGAGGCGAAAAGAGGGGTCTTTGTGCTCTTCATTCGCTCTCAGTTTTTTTCTCTCCGCTGCCGAGATAGCTTATGACAAGAAGTTGAAGATTACCCCAGGGACTTACAAAGGGATTTGCTGCGCGAGGAGTGTTCTTCGCGAGGGGTAATCTTACCTGGATGCTCAACTCGACAACTTTAGGTTTTTTCAAAAAGCTGTGAGGCATGTACCACGGAGTATAAATAGAGTAAAATAAAAATAAAAGATTTATTAATGAAAAAATATTATTTCGATATAAATTTAATATATATTATATGATATTATTGCTTTTGAATGCTAAGTACTTTGACCAAAAAGATCGTGTGCAATTAGAAGTTTACTTAATGTGAGGCAATTCAATGTCAACAACAATACAACATGTTATAACAATACAATGTTGTTCAACAATACAATGTTGTTCAACAACTCAATAATAGACAATTCAATGTGATCTATGGGGACTATGGGAGGTTAGATCATAACCAAGGAGTACTGCACCAAGGAGCGAAAATGTCAAGGAATGGAATGTGTAATTTCGCGACCCCTTCTAGTCCTTTTCGTTACAAACAGAAATAATTTCCAGCATACTGGTTTATTTTTTTCCATACATAACTCAGACACAAGAGTTATGTTTAAGCTTCAATTTATAAGGTTTTTAATCCAGCCCTTATTGTTCGACCACGGGGTATTAAAATAGAATAAAATAAGAAATGCAAAAATTATCATGAATGACATAAATTTAATATTTATGACATGATATTTTTGCTTTCCAACGCTAAGCACTTTGATCAGAGATCGTGTGCGATTAGAAATTTAGTTGTGGCAATTGAATGTGATCCATGTGAACCGTGGGAGGTTGGCTGTGGTACTGCAATCGCACATTGCCACCATTGAACGAGTGAGTTCCTGTGCCCTTGGGCAATGCCTTGCGCAAATTTTCTTGAAACGAATCTTTTGTTTTTGGCAGTACATGACTGCAGGGGCGTAGGGGTGTGGGAGGTGCCGGAGATAAGCTCCAGATGCGGCGTGAAAAGATTGAGCCCCTAAGAAGGAGTTATGTGACGGAGGATGTGAAAAGAGGGGTCTTTGTGCTTTTCATTCGCTCTCAGTTTTTTCTTCCCGTTGCCGCGATAGCTTATAAAGCGAAGTTGAAGATTACCTCGAGGGACTTACAAAGGGATTTGTTGCACGAGGAGTTGTTCTTCGCGAGGGGGTAATTTTACCTGGACGCTCACTCGACAACTTTAGTTTTGAAAAGTTTTCTCAAAAAGCTGTGAGAGATGTAGTTTTTTTTACCCCTTTTCCCCACGGAGTATTAAAATAGAGTAAAATAAAAAATAAAATAATTTAAAAAATATTATGAATGATTTAAATTTTATGTCTAGTGTATGATATTTTTGCTTTCGAACGCAAAGTACTTTGACCAGAGATCGTGTGCAATTTGTAGCGTAGTTAATGCAATACAATGTGAGGCAATTCAGTGTGAATAGCAGTACAATGTAACACTAATACAACACGTTACAGTAATACAATTTGTTACAACAATACAATGGGGAGTCAATTCAATGGGATTCATGTTGAACGGAGAGGCTGTTATTCTGCAACCGCACATTGCCACAACCGTCTAATAGGATTGTAGAATTGCGGGGATAGTATTACTCGCGTCCGCAGCATTACCTTCAGGCTGCACGTGCCCCCTGGATAGCGCTAGATGAGTAACAGCGGTGCAGCCCTTGCTTATGGAATAAAGATTAACTGCCTCCGTATTGCCAGCTGCATTAGAACAACAAGAGTTGAAAAACAATGTTATATTCTGTTGGTAATTCCCATAAAATTTCTTAGTTGTAAAATAAGATAAAATAATCCTTTGAATTACATGCAAGAATAACTTTTTAACACTGAAACTACAAGTGCTATTCAGTCTTCAGCCCTCTATACATTCATGCCACCTTTATTTAATCCGTACGTCTCAACTCTATCATATGGAGCGTTAAGAAAAGCCTCGGATATTCGAGTCCGCGAGATAAAACAATATCTTCTCCGCAGACATCTCTCCCTACTGCCGACAAGTGAATATCTACCTTCGAGGGAAACAAATAGAATTAAAAAATAAAGACTCCAGATTCTTCCACACCCTTTTCTCCTTTATCCGGGCCTCCGGGTCCCATTTAGTGGAAGTCCCTATCGATTCGACACCCCACTCTCCCTTAAGTGTTTTACGAGGTCCGGGAGTTTCCTGCTGGAGACGCCAGTTTTCTCGTGTGAGTTCGGTCTCCATCAGATATCTGATTAACGATTGCCATCTGGGAAAAATGCTCCGCCAACCCCGGGTGGGGCGAGAGTGAGTTCATGCGCTCTTCCTGCGGCAACGTCTTGCACGAATTTTCTGGAACCGAATCTTTTGTTCTCGGCGGTGCGTACTTGAGGTGGTGGTGGGGTGTGGGAGGAGCAGGAGATGAGCTCCAGATGTGGCGTGAAAGATTGAGCCCCTAAGAAGGAGTTATGTGATGGAGGAGGTGAAAAGAGAGGTCTTTGGGCTCTATTCATTCGCTTTCAGTTTTTTTCTTCTCCGTTGCCGCGACAGCTTATAAAACGAAGTTGAAGATTACCTCGGGGACTTACAAAGGGATTTGTTGCGTGAGGAGTTGTTCTTCGCGAGGCGTAATCTTACCTGGAGGCTCACACTGACAACTTCAAATTTTAAAGTTTTCTCAAAAAAAGCTCTGAGGACTCCACTTTGTTTTTCCCCCTTTTCAACACGGAGTATTAAAATAAGAATGAAATAAATTTTAAAAAATATCATGAATGGTAAAAACTTAATATCTATTGTATGATATTTTTGCTTTAGACCAGAGATCGTGTGCAATTAGAAGTTTAGTTAAGTGCAATTCAACGTGATCCATGTGGATCGTGGCTGTTGTACTGGAACGTCACATTGACAGCAATGAACGAGCATGCTAATGGCATGTGTAGTTTCACAGAACACTTCCGGTTTTTTCGAAACAAATATAAATACTTTCTAGCATATGAGTTAATAATTTCCTTCATAGACACAAAACAAAATCATTTTTTTTGGTTAGGTTAAAAGTTTAAAGTTTTTAATTCAGTCCTATATTGTTCAAAAACCCTATAGTGTTCCCTATTTTATTTATTTTGCGCAGATTGATAGACATGGTCGTAGAGCATAGAGGGGCGTAGCGTACTTCGCAGGGGTATTTCTGCAAGATACACGTCTATCCCCTTTAGTGCTAAATGAGTTCAAGAAAGCTGAGGTGAAGCCCTTTTTGGCATAAGAGATAACTGTCTTTTTTTTTCAGCTGCATTAGAAAAAAAGGATTCGATCCTAAAATATTACAAAAGACCAGAGTGCTAGCCATCCATTTGGTCATCCATGTTTAGTAGAAAACGTCTTTGTTATTCATTTCTCACTTCAAGACCGAAGAAAAGGAATATACTCCCAAGAGCTTCATTTTTGGTATACAATTTCCGAGATAAATAAAAGCACTAACCGGCTCAATGGCATTTATCAGCCCCATTCATTGCGTGTACACAAGAATTTTCAATTTCATTACGCTTATTAGATTTAAACTCTGGACTTCTAATTCAAACGCCAATGTTATATGCTTTAGGTCAGTGGTGGCCAACTCAAATGATCTTGCGGGACACTTTGGATATACATTTTAACTCCACGGTATTAGACCCACTATAAATATTTTTATATTCATATTGTAACCTGTTATATTAGAAACTCCGGGTGCGCTTGCATCATGAATTCGTAGAAAAAAATTTAATTTTCTGTGAACTATATAAAAACATACCTTTATGTATATGACATTTTATATATATGAACTATATATAACTCATATATAAAATAGGTAATATCTGCCCTATAATCGCGAGAATATTATTTTAAAATCAACGATAATTTTTTCTCATAATTTTGACTGTTAATTTTTGAATATATGGATGCACATATAATGTAATTTTTATACATTGGCCATTATAAAATAAATATATTTTATAAAAAATGTGATAAATCTCACGGCTGGAAAAATTTTCAAAAAGGGCCGCGGGTTGGCCATCCTTTCTTTAGGTAATTCCGCACACATACTATAACCTAATAATTTCTTATTTGTTAAATAAATCTAAAATAACCCTTTAAATTATACGCAGAATAACTTTTTAACACTGAAACAACCAGTGTTATTCAGTCTTTTTGCCCTCTATACATTCATACCACCTTTATTTAATCCCGCGTCTCAACGCTATCATCTGGAGCTTTAAGAAAAAGCCTCGGATATTCGAGTCCGAGATAAACAATATCTCCTCCCAGAAATCTCTCCCTACTCCCGACAGGAAGATCCACCTTCGGGGAAACAAATAGAATAAAATAAAAATAAAGACTCTAGATTCCTCACACTTTACTCCATTATCCGGGCGTCCGGGATCACATTTAGTGGAAGTCCCTATCGATCCGGCACCCCACTCTCCTTAAGTGTTTTTACGGGGGTCCGGGAGTTTTCCGCCTGGAGACGCCAGTTTTCCCGCGTAAGGTCGGTCTCCCACCAGATATCTGATTAACGATTGCCATCTGGGAAAAATCCTCCGCCAACCCCGGGTTGGGAGAGAACGAGTTCCGGAGCACTTGGGGCGATGTCCTGTGAAAATTTTCTGGAACCGAATGTTTTGTTCTCGGCGGTACATGCCTCCTGGGGTGTAGGAAGGTGTGGAAGGCGCAGGAGATAAGCTCCAGATGCGGCGTGAAAGATAGGGCCTCTAAGAAGGAGTTATGTGACGATGGAGGTGAAGAGAGGGATCTTAGTGCTCTTCATTCGCTTTCCAATTTTTTTTTCTTCCGTTGCTGCGATAGCTTATAAAATGAAGTTGAAGATTACCTCGGGGACTTACAAAGGGATTTACTGCGCGAGGAGTTGTTCTTCGCGATGGGTAATCTTACCGGGATGCTCGACTCGAGCACATACCTGCGGGGTGGTTGGGGTGTGGGAGGTGCAAGAGATGAGCTCCAGATGCGGCTTGAAAGATAGAGCCCTAAGAAGGAGTTATGTGACGGAGGAGGCGAAAAGAGGGGTCTTTGTGCTCTTCATTCGCTCTCAGTTTTTTTCTCTCCGCTGCCGAGATAGCTTATGACAAGAAGTTGAAGATTATCCCAGGGACTTACAAAGGGATTTGCTGCGCGAGGAGTGTTCTTCGCGAGGGGTAATCTTACCTGGATGCACAACTCGACAACTTTAGATTTTAAATTTTTTTCAAGAAAGCTGTGAGGGAGGTAGTTTGTTTTTTTGTTTTTGCTTTTCACCACGGAAAATTAAAATAAAATAAATTTAAAATATTATCATGAATGGTATAAATTTAATATCTGTGGATGAAATTTTTGCTTTCGAGCAGGGATTGTTTGCAATTAAAAGTTTAGTTAAGTGCAATTCAATTTGATCCGTATGTTCCGTGGGAAGTTGGCTGTTATACTGCAACGTCACATTGCCACCAGTGATCGAACATGCCAAGGAATGGCATTTGTAGTTTCACGAACACTGCCCGTCCTTTTTGAAACAAACAGAAATATTTAGAAGCATATGAGTTAATAATTTTCTATATTCTTCATAGGCACAAAAAAAAACTTCATAGACACTTAGGTTTTGATTTTAAGGTTTTTAATCCATTCCTATATTGTCTAGAAGCCCTATGTTGTTCCGCTCTTTTTATTTATTTTGCGCAGATCGATATATATGGTCGTAGAGCTTTGGGGAGGGAGAGAGTAGTGTTGCTCATGTAACATTCCTTCAAGCTACACGGCTCTCCCTCCCTGGGTTGTGCTAAATGAGTAATAGAGGTGTAGCCCTTGCTTATATCATAAAGTTGCCCGTCTTGTATTGCCAGCTGCATTAAAGGCAGGATTCGAATCTGAAGCCAGAACCAAATGCCAGAGAGCTAGCAATGGGTCATCCATGTTTACTAGAAGATGTCAATGTTATTCATTTTTCACTTCAAGGGAAAATAATATGCTCTCAAGAGCTTCATTTGAGAGTTCACAAGCCTTTTCTCCGAGGCCAACGAATACTTCAACATTTCTGTCCATAGTTTTTCAACGCAATTCCCCATTCTCGGTACACACTAAAACGTTTAATTTGATAACACTTATTAAATTTGAACTCTGATATCTTAGTTCAAAAGACAAAGCGATATCCTTTATGTAACTCTGCCCACATAATTTAAAAATTTCTTATTAATTAAATAATATAAGTAATCCTCTGTTGCATGCAAGAATAACTGTTTAACACTGAAACAACCAGTGTTATTCAGTATTTTGCCTTCTATCTATTCATGCCACCTTTATTTAATCCGTACGTCTCAACTCTATCATCTGGAGCGTTAAAGAAAGAGCCTCGGATATTCAAGTCCCGAGATAAAACAATATCTCCTCCCGCAGAAATCTTTCCCCACTCCCCGACAAGAGAATATCCACCTTCGGGAGAACAAATAAAATAAAAATAAAAGACTCCAGATTCTTCCGCACCCTTTTCCCCATTATCCGGGCGTCCGGGATCACATTTAGTGGAAGTCCCTATCGATCAGCACCCTACTTTCCTTAAGTGTTTTACGGGGTCAGGGAGTTTTCCGGCTGGAGACGCCAATTCTCCCGTGTGAGGTCGGTCTCCCACCATATATATGATTAACGATTGCCATCTGGGAAAAATCCTCCGCCATCTCCCGGGTGGGCAGGAACGAGTTCCGGCGCCCTTGGGGCGATGTCTTGGTTCGAATCTTTTGTTCTCGGCGGTACATGCCTGCGGGGTTGTAGTAAGGTGGAAGGGGGTGCAGGAGATGAGATCAAGATGCGGCGCGAAAGAAAGAGCCCTGAGAAGGAGTTATGTGACTGAGGAGGCGTAAAGAGGGATCTTTGTGCTCTTCATTCGCTCTCAGTTTTTTTGCTCTCCGCTGCCGAGATAGCTTATAAAATGAAGTTGAAGATTACCCCGGCGGCTTACAAAGGGATTTGCTGCGCGAGGAGTGTTCTTCGCGATGGATAATCTTACCTGAATGCTCAACTCGACAACTTTAGGTTT
Organism: Caerostris extrusa; assembly: GCA_021605095.1. NCBI lineage: Eukaryota > Metazoa > Arthropoda > Arachnida > Araneae > Araneidae > Caerostris > Caerostris extrusa. The sequence continues at coordinate 24,591 of BPLR01005485.1, read as the reverse complement.
GAAAAGTTTTCTCAAAAAAGCAGTGAGGGATGTAGTTTGTTTTATTACGCCTTTTCAACACGGAGTATTAAAATAGGAATAAAATCAATAAAACAATATCATGAATGGAAAAAATTTAATATCTATTGTTTTTAATTTTTGCTTTCAAAAAGGGATCGTGTAAAATTAGAAATTTAGTTAAGTGGAATTCAATGTGATCCATGTGGACCGTGGGAGGTTGGCTGCCATACTGCAACGCCACCAATGAACGAGCATGCTAATGAATGACATGTGTAGTTTCGCGAACACTGCCCATCCTTTTCGTAACAAACAGAAATACTTTCCAGCATATGTGTTAATAATTTTCTATAGACATTTCGCTTCATAGACACAAAAAAATTTTTTTTTTTTTTTTTTTTTTTTTTTTTTGCTTAGTCTTCAATTTTAAGGTTTTTAATAGAGTCTTATATTATTCAGAAACCTTATGTTGTTCCACTATTTTATTCATTTTGCGCAGATCTATAGATACGGTAGTAGAGCATTGGGTGGGGGAGGGGGTTGTGTTACTCACGTAGCATTTCTTCAAGCTAGATAACCCCACTGGGTAGTCATAAATAAGTAATAAGGTGTAACCCTTGCTTATGGCATAAAGTTGACCGTCTTGTATTGCCAGCTGTATTAAAAAAAAGGATTCGAATCTGAAGCCTGGGGTACAAAATGCCAGAGTTTTAGCCAATTGGCTATCTAGGTTTAGTAGAAGACGTCATAGTTATTTATTTTTCACTTCAAGAGAAAATAATATGCACCCGATAGCTTCATTTGAGAGTTCACAAACCTTTCCTCCGAGGCCAATGATTAATTAGACTCTCCTGCCCATAGATTTATCAACGCAATTCCCCATTCTCGGTACACACTAAAACGTTCAATTTGATTACACTTATTAAATTTGAACACTACCCACATAACATAATAATTTCTTATTTGTTAAATAATAAAAATAATCCTTTGAATTACACGCAAGAATAACTTTTTAACACTAGAACAACCAGTGTTATTCAGTCTTTTTGCTTTCTATACATTCATGCCACCTTTACTTAATCCGAACGTCTCACGTATTGAGATATATTGTTTTATCATCTGGAGCGTTAAGAGAAAGCCCCGGAAATTCGAGTCCGCGAGATATTGTTTTATCTCCACCCGCAGAAATCTCTGCCTACTCCCGACAAGTGAATATCCACCCTTCGGGGAAACAAATAGAATAAAAAACCTCCAGATTCCTCAACCTTTTTCTCCATTATCCAGCGGCGTCCGGGATCATATCTAGTGGAAGTTCCAATCGATCCGGCACCCCACTCTCCTTAAGTGTTTTACGGGGTCCGGGAGTTTTCCGGCTGGAGACGCCAGTTTTCCCGTGTAAGGTCGGTCTCCCACCAGATATCTGATTAACGATCGCCATCTGGGAAAAATCCTCCACCAACCCCGGGTGGGGAGAGAGCGAGTTCCGGTGCCCTTGGGGCGATGTCTCGCGCGAATGTTCTTGAAACAAAATCTTTTGTTCTCCGCAGTACATGCCTGCCGGGCCGTAAAGGTGGGTAGGGGCTCCAGATGCTGCGTGAGAGATAGAGCCCGTAAGAAGGAGTTCTGTGTCGAAGGAGGTGAAGAGAGGGATCTTTGTGCTCTTCATTCGCTTTCCAATTTTTTTTTTTTCTTCCTGTAGCCGCTATAGCTTATAAAACGAAGTTGAAGATTATCCCGGGGACTTACAAAGGGATTTGCTGAATGAGGGGTTGTTCTTCGCGAGGGATAACTTTACCTGGATGCTCACTCGACAACTTTAGATTCGAGAAATTTTCTCAAAATATCTGCGAATTTATGTAGTTTGTTTTTGTCCCTTTTCACCACGGAGTAGTAAAATAAAAAAAAAAAAAAATCATTAATAATTTAAATTTAATAGTTGTATGAATGAGTTAAATTGAATTGACAATAATTTCGAAGATATATAGTTAATTGGCAATTCAATGTGATCCATGTGGACTATGGGAAGTTAGCTGTTATACTGCAACCACAAAATGTCAGCAATAAAGGAAGTCAAGGAATGGCATGTGTATTTTTGTGCCCTCTGCCAGTTATTTTTGGTACAAACAGAAATAATAATTTACAGCACACGGGTTTATTTTTTTCCATAGATGACACAGACACAAGAGTTACGTTTAGGCTTCAATTCTAAGGTTTTTACTCCAGCCCCCTATTGGTCGACAATGAAGTATTAAAGTGGAGTAAAAAAATATCGTGAGTGATTTAAATTTAATATCTATTGCATGATATTTTACTTTCGAATACTAAGCACTTTGATCGGAGATCGTGTGCAATTAGAAATTTAGTTTTGGCAATTCAGTGTGATCCATGTAAACTGTGGCAGGTTGTCTGTTATACTGCAGTCACACATTGTCGCCAATAAACTAAGTCAAGTAATGGCATGTGTAGTTTCATGTCCACTGCCTGTCCTTTTCGAAGAAACAGAAATACTTTCTAACACAAGGCTTTATTTTTTTTTTTATATGCTTCATAGGCATAAAAGAACACTCTTTTTTGTTTAGGTTTCAATTTTATGGTTTTTATTCTAGTTCCCTATTGTTCACAAACCAATTGCGCAATTTAATAGAAATCTGGGATTTGGTATTAAATGAAGTCTTATCATTTTGAGCACTATATATGTTGGTCATTTGCCAATGTAACTGTTAGGAAATTTCAAGGTACATGAGAAATTATTAGCCAATATTTATTGACGGATGTCAGCCTCGTTCAACGAACATCCGCCCATATGACTTTCTGCTTAAATCTGTTGTGTATGTTGGGTGCGATACAGCCTGCGTTTCCTGAAAAATAACATTAAGCGAGCAGTTACAAACATTCAAACAGACAGTTTACGCTCAGCAATAGTAAATGTAAATGCATTTACATTTACTATTATTACTATACTATTCCTATACTGGATGCAATATCTTGTACACAGGGAAGGCCAGGGCATAAAAAAACGTTGCAGGAACCTTAATGCTGGTTAAATATTTTGTTTGAGTTTCATGATGTATAACTGCATTTTTTAAATTGAATATTAATAAAATTTTTGCATAATCCATTTTCAGTGCCTTCATTATATTTATTGACCAGATCTTCGGTTTCTTATTGAGATCCAAAATTTCACTTTTTGGCGGCATTTATTACATATTTTTTGGTGGAAACTAATATTTTGATACTGGTTATTTAGAACTTGAACATTCCTTCCAAAGTCTATACATGATATTTGGTATTATATCATTCATTAGTTTTATATAGAAAGATCCCGACAAACGAGGAAAAGTATTTTATTGCCACTTTTTAGATTTAGAGTTACTCAGAGTGCACCAAGGGTAAATTTGCTTAGCAGAACTCCCGTTGTTCCATAAAAGTTTGAAACAAGCACCACCAGGAATTCCCCAAGTAGGGTTCATTCCATCTTCTCCAATACACTGCAATATTAGCTGAATTTTCATTCTAGATAAGATTGTGGTAGCCCCCAATTTATTTAAACACTTATGGCTTAAATAAATAGCAAATACTCTCCGGTAGCTCTTCAGTTAGGATATATAAATGATGACTGCGGCTATCATTTATAGTTTATTTAAAACTACAACAATTTTCAAAACGCCTATCTTCTTTAAGGTTATTTTGCCTCACTTGGTTTAAATTTACGACAGCACCTTGTGGACAGTCCATTAATTCTGTAGTTTCTGAAATGCTGTCCCTATTTTGTGTGGAAAGTCAATAATCGTTCAGCTTTGTTTGTATGGCGATCGACTAAGACCCTACAAAAACAATAATAATTGAAATACTTTTCAAATACCTTTAGCATAATTTATATACATTTCAAATTTTCTAATGATTCAGCCTTCTGATGCTGGTTACTTAGCAGGGACGTTAAAATTAGGAAGTAGTCACATGAGACACAACTCTACATATGTGACCTGATGACCAATTTAGTAGAGTTCTGGCCTTTGGCACCACAGGCTTCAGGTTCAAATATTGGAGGTGGCATGGATGCTTATAAGTGGTTCGGAATCCACGTTAAACTGTAGGTCCCTGTCTAATTAGAGCAATATGTGCAACGCAACGTCAAACAAAACCAAATCTTTATATATTTTAATAATACCACATAGAAACAAATATATTTGAAATAAAGAAAATTCATTAACTGCGTACTTGCTGTTATATATATATTTTTGCAAAAAAATGCAGATTATATATTTTTTTTTCCTAATTTATAAAACTCTTACGAGGTTATTAAGCTTAAACCCATAAAGCCTCAGGGCTTGGAAAGATGAATTAAATAAACCCTCACCAAATATTTTTTTTTTTATAATTCCAATCTTATTATCTTGAAGCCAAATCATAAAAGGCAACAGCAAAAAAAAAATAACCACCTCATTTTACATGTTATTTTTTTTTATTCTCAAGCAAAATTTCCAACTCGAGCAAAATGCTATTATTTTTTACCACCCAGGCAAATATCCTTCCTTTTTTTGTTCAGGTCGACTTAGTTAATAAAGCACCTTTTTTCGAGAAAATCGCTGTGCGTAAAAGAATGGACAATCCTGAAATAAGGAGGTAAAAAAAAAACCTAAACTTTTTGTTCCTAAATTCTCCTACAGCTGCTCATTCAGCGGTATTAATATACACTGTTCTTGCCCTTTTCATACATCAACACATGCATTTTTTTTTTTTTTTTTACTTCTCACTGAAATATATTCTTTTTAATCCAAACTCCAGTCTTTCGACGTATTTACACAATTATACGAACAGCCCGCGGAAATCAAATTGTAATTACAATCCCCTTTTTTTTTTGTGTGTTTTTTCTGCCTTTCTTTGGGACATTGTAGCAATGTGGTTCTGCAAGAGAAGAAGAAAATGAGAGGACAGCACAAAAAAAAAAAATATTAATGATTAGGAAGTCCTGTAAGCCTTTCCTTAGTAGAGATCTAACGTATACACAGACAAATCGATATCTAAGTAGTTCTTTTGCCTTGTGTATATGTGTGTGTAGTGTGTATTGACTTGGGGAAACGAGCCGTGAAATTGGGTCCCTTGTCACAGAAATATCGTTTTTCTTCAAGCCGCTTGAAGAATGGAGCTTATGATGCAATGTTGTTTTATTGCTATTATAACTCATCGGAATCTTATTCTGGATCGTTTTAGAACTGCCAGGGCTCATTTTGATTCCCATTTTTCATACAAATTGGTAGTTTTTATTAGCTTGTCACAGATGCCTCGAAATTGGAAAAATGATCTTAAATTCAAAGGTTAGTAAGATAATTACGGATATTTCCATTAGTGCTAATCAACTTAGTATTCGAAAGTTTGAATGGAATAATTCTATAAAAAAGAAACGCATCGTCTTGCTTGAATACAGTGACATTGTATTAGGTTTCTTTAGGCATATTGTATTTTTTAACACTTTGATTTGATTAGTTCATGTAATTAAACCATTTCGTATCCTTTTTTTTTCCCAACTGCGTTGGAAATAAAGGATCAGAACCTGAAGCCTGTGGTACCAAAAGCCATTCTTTCAAGAGCATCATTTGAAGGTTTACAATCTTTTCCACGGGGCCAATAAAAGTATTTTCGTACCCAAGCTTTTATCAACCCTGTATACAGACAAGACCTTTCAATTTGGTTACGGTTATTAGATTAGAACTCAGATCACCCTGATCAAAAAGCCAATGTTGTATCCTTTATTTCAGAGGTGGCCAACCCAAATGAGCTTCCGGGCCACTTTGTAAATGCATTCTAACTCTGCGGGCCATATATAAAATTATATTTACCCACATTAGATTTAGACTCACTATAGATATTTTTATACGTATTCATATTGCAACCTGTTACATGAGATGTTCCAAGATGCGCGAGTATATAATTATATTCGCAGAACATAATTTAAATATTCTGTTAACTCTATATAAAACTGGCACTATCTGTCATATATTATGAAGAATATTATTTTAAAATCAAAGTTAATTTTTTTTCTCATAATTTCGTCAGTTAATTTTTGAATATATGGATGTATACCTAATGTATTTTTTTAATGCATTTGTTTCCACTATTTTGGCCCTTATAAAATAAATATACTGTTATAAATGTCACGGGAGGAAAAATTTGCAAGAAGGGCCGCGGGTTGGCCACCCTTGCTGTAGGTAATTCTGCACACATAACCTAATAATTTCTTATTTGTTAAATAATCTTAAATAATCCTATAAATTACATTCAAGAATAACTTTTGAACATTGAAACAACCAAAGTTATTCAGTCTTTTGCACTCTATACATTCATGCCGCATTTATTTAATCCGTACGTCTCAATTCTATTATCTGGAGCGTTAAGAGAAAGCCTCGGATATTCGAGTCCGCGAGATAAAAAATATCTCCTCCCACAGAAATCTTTCCCTACTCCCTGACAAGTGAATATACACTTTCGGGGAAACAAATAGAATAAAAAAGAGACTCCAGATTCCTCCCCCTTTTCTCCATTATCCGGGCGTCCGGCATCACATTTAGTGGAAGTCCCTATCGATCCGGCACCCCACTCTCCTTAAGTGTTTTATGGGGTCCGGGAGTTTTCCGGCTGGAGACGCCAGTTTTCCCGTGTAAGGTCGGTCTCCCACAAGATATCTGATTAACGATTGCCATCTGGGAAGAATTCTTCGCCAACCCCCGGAGGGTAGAGAGTGAGTTCCGGTGCCCTTGGGGCAATGTCTCGCGCGAATTTTCCTGAACCGAATCTTTTTGTTCTCGGCGGTACGTGCCTGCGGGGGTGGTGGGGGTGTAGGAGGTGCAGGAGTTGAGCTCCAGATGCGGCGAGAAAGATAGAGCCCCTAAGAAGGAGTTATGTGACGAAGGAGGTGAAAAGAGGGGTCTTTGTGCTCTTCATTCGCTCTCAGTTATTTTTTTACTTTCGTTGCCGCGATAAAACGAAGTTGAAGATTACCTCGGGGAATTACAAAGGGATTTGCTGCACTAAGAGTTGTTCTTCGCTAAGGGTAATCTTACCTGGATGATCAACTCGGCAACTTTAGATTTGAAAAGTTTTCTCAAAACGCTGTGAGGGACGCAGTTTGTTTTTTCTCCCCTTTTCAACACGGAGTATTAAACTAGAGTAAAATAAAAATAAAAGAAATATGAATGATATAAATTTAATTTCTATTGTATGGTATTTTTGCTTTCGTACTTTGACAAGAGATCTTGTGCAATTAGAGTGTTTAGTTAATGCACTACAACGTGAAATACAATACAGTGTTGAAACAATACAATGTTGTTCAGCAATACATTGTGAGCCAATTCAATGTGAACAACAATACAATATTTTACAGCAATATAATGTGAGGCAATTCAATGTGAACAACAATACAATATGTTAAAGCAATACAATGTGAGGCATTTCAATGTGAACAACAATGCAATGTTACAACAACACAACATATTACACAACACATTATGTTACGACAATACAATGTTAGGCATTTCAATGTGATCTCTGTGGACCATGGGTGGTTGGATGTTATAATGCAACCGCGCATTGCCACCAATGAACGAACATGTCAAGGAATAGCATGTGTAATTTATCTACCCTTTCCAGTCCTTTTCGGTACAAACAGAAATAATTTCCAGCATATGGATTTATTTTTCCATAGATAACTGAGACACATGAAAATTCGATGTAATCCATGTGAACCGTGGGAGGTTGGCTGTTGTAATGCGATCTCACATTGTCACCATTGAACGAATGAGTTCCTGTGCCCTTGGGCAATGTCTTAGTTCGAATTTTGTTGAGCCGAATCTTTTGTTCTCGACAGTACATGACTGCGGGGGTAGCGTAGGTGTGGGAGTTGCAAGAGATGAGCTCCAGGTGCGGCGTGAAAGATAGAGCCCCTAAGAAGGAGTTATGTGACGGAGGAGGTGAAAAGAGAGGTCTTTGTGCTCTATTCATTCGCTTTCAGTTTTTTTTCTTCTCCGTTGCCGCAATAGCTTATAAAACGAAGTTGAAGATTACCTCGGAGAATTACAAAGAGATTTGCTGCGCGAGGAGTGTTCTCCGCGATGTAGTAATCTTACATAGATGCTCAGTTTGACAACTTTAGATTTGAAAAGTTTTCTCAAAAAGCTGTGAAGGATATAGTTTATTTTTTGACCCATTTTCACAGCAGATAATTAAAATAAGAATAAAATAAATTTTAAAAAATATCATGATTGACATAAATTTAATATCTATTATATGACATTTTTTTGCTTTCGAACGGAGATCGTGTGCAATTAGAAGTTTAGTTAAGTGATAATTCAATGTGATCCACGCGAACAGTGGAAGGTTGGGTGTTATAATGTAACGTCACATTGCCACCAATGAACGAGCATGCTAAGGAATGACATGTGTAATTTCGCGAACACTGCCCACTTTATCGAAACAAACAGAAATACTTTCTAGAATATGTGTTAATAATTTTCTATATACTTCATAGGCACAAAAAAAAAAAATTGTTTTTTGTTTAGTTTTCAATTTTAAGCTTTTTAATCCAGTCCTATATTGTTCAGAAACCCTATATTGGCCCCTATTTTATTTATTTTGCGTAGATCGATAGATATGGTAGTAGAGCATTGGGGGAGGGGGTAGCGTTACTCTTGTAGCATTTCTTCAAGCTACATGCCCCCTCCCCTGGGTTGTGCTAAATGAGTAATACAGGTATAGCCCTTGCTTATGGCATAAAGTTGGCTGTCTTGTATTGCTAGCTGCATTAAAACCTGAAACATGTGGGACCAAACGCCTGAGTGTTAGCCAATTCGCCATCAATGTTTAGTAGAAAACGTCATTGTTATTCATTTTTCTCTGAAGAGAAAATAATATGTTTCCAGGAGCTTCATTTTGAGAGTTCACAAAAATTTTCTCCAAGGACCTATAGTTTGAACAACGCAATTCCCCATTCTCGGTACACACTAAAACGTTTAATTTGATTACACGTCAATATGAACTTTGGTTGTCTTAGTTCAAAATGGAAAAGCAATATGTGTTAGGTAACTCTCCCCACATAACTTAATAATTTCTTATTCGTTAAATAATCTTTTGAATTATATACAAGAATATCTTTTAACACTGAAACAACCAACGCTATTCAGTCTTTTTGCCCTCTATACATTCACGCCACCTTTATTTAATCCGTGCGTCTCGACTCTATCATCTGGAGCGATAAGAAAAAAGGTCGGATATTCGAGTCCGCGAGATAAAACAATATCTCCTCCAGCAGAAATCTTTCCCTACTCCCGACAAGTGAATATCCACCTTCGGGGAAACAAATAGAATAAAAAAGGCTCCAGATTCCACACCCTTTTCTCCATTATCCGGGCGTCCGGGAGTGGAAGTCAATATCGATCCGGCACCCCACTTTCCTTAAGTGTTTTACGGGGTCCGGGAGTTTTCCGGTTGGAGTCGCCAGTTTTCCCATGTGAGGTCGGTCTCCCACCAGTTGTCTGATGGACGATTGCCCTCTGGGAAAAACCTCTCCGCCAACCCCGGGTGGGGCGAGAGCGAGTTTCGGTGCTCTTGGGGCGATATCTTTGCGCGAATTTTCTTGAACCGAATCTTTTGCTCTCGGCGGTACATGCCTGCGGGGGTGGTGGAGGTGTGGAAGATGCAGGAGATGAGCTCAAGATGCGGCGCGCAAGATAGAGCCCCTAAGAAGGAGTTATGTGACGGAGGATGTGAAAAGAGGGGTCTTTGTGCTTTTCATTCGCTCTCAGTTTTTTTTTCCTTCCCGTTGCCGCGATAGCTTATGAAACGAAGTTGAAGATTACCTCGGGGACTTACAAAGGGATTTGCTGCACGAGGAGTTGTTCTTCGCTAGGGGTAATCTTACCTGGATGATCAACTCGACAACTTTAGATTTGAAAAAGTTTTCTCAAAAAGTTGTGAGGGATGTAGTTTGTTTTTTACCCCTCTTTTCTACAAGGAGTAGTAAATTAAAAATAAATGAAATAAAAAATAAATATCATGAATTATTTAAATTTAATATTTATTGTATGATATTCTTGCTTCCGAACGCTAAGTACTTTGATCAGAGATCGTGTGCAATTATAAGCTTAGTTAATGCAATACAATGTGAGGCTATTCAGTGTGAATAGCAATACAGTCTGTTACAACAATACAACGTGAGGCAGTTCAATGATCCATGTGGAACGTAGGAGGTTGGCTGTTATTTCGCAACCGTACCCTGTCACCAATGAAAACGAGCATGTTAGGGAATGTCATGCGTAGTTTCGTGCTCACTGCCCGTCCTTTTCGAAACAAACAAAATTACTTTTTAGTGTACGGATTTATTTTTTTCCATACACGATCTGCATACAAGATTTTTTGTTTAGGTTTCGATTATAAGGTTTTTAATCTGGTCTCCTATTGTTCGACCACGGAATATTAAAATAGAGTACAATAAGAATAAAATAAATAAAAAATATCGATATAAATTTATTGTATGTATTTTTGCTTTCGAAGGCTAAACATTTTGATCCGAGAACGTGTGCGATTTGAAGTTCACTTAAGTGGCAATTCAATGTGATTCATGTGGACAGTGGATGGTTGGCTGTTATACTGCAGCCGCACATTGACACCAATGAACGAACATGCCATGGATTGACATGTGTAGTTTCACGAACACTGCCCTTCCTTTTCGAAACTAACAGAAATACTTTCAAGCAGGCGGATTTATTTTTTTCCATACGCAACACAGACACAAAAACTTTTGTTTAGGCTTCAATTAAAAGGTTTTTAATACAGTTCCCTATTGTTCGAAAACAGATTTCGCAAGTCAATAGAACACTGTGGTGAATGAAAGGAAGTCTTCCATTTCGAATACTATATATTGTTGTCATTTGCCAATGTAGATGTTAGGAAATTGCAATTTAAATTCCTGGGATAGTTATTAACAAATATTTATTGACGGAATGGTTGCTTCGTTTGACAAACATCAGCCCATATGACCCTCTGCTTAAATCTGTTGTGAATGTTGGGTGTACTACAGCCTATAACATCAAAAGAGCAGTTACAAACAACTAATCTGACAGTTTAAGTGTAAGAATAGATAATGACCTACACCGGATGCAGTACTTTGCATACAGGGCAGGTTAAAACATAAAAAATGGTTACATTCAGTCCAGGAGACCTTACTGTTGGTTAAATATTTTACTTTAAGTTTCATGATTTGCATAGTTCTTTTCAACATTTTTTTTTTTAGTCGAACGTTAATGAAATTTTGCAAAATACGTTTTCTGTTCCTTCATTGCATTTATTGACTAGATTTTTCATTTTCATCAAGATTCAAAATCTTAATTTTTTGGGGACGTTTATTAATTATTTTTTGGAATGAACTAATTTTTTTGGCACTCATTATTTGGAACTTGAACATTCCTTTCAATGTCTATATATGAAATTTGGTATTATTTCGTCCATTAGTTTTAGACAGAAAGATATCCTACAAACGAGGGAAATTAATTTTTTGCCACTCTGTAGATTTAGGGTTACTCAGAGTACACTAAGGGTAAATTTGCTTTACGGAGCTCACGTTATTCCATTAAAGTTTGGAACAAGCACCTACAGGAATTTCCCAAGTAGTGTTAACTCTATCCCCATTCAAGTTTTCTAGTACTACAAAATGATTTTTCGGCTGGTAGATTTATAATTCTCGCTATAAACATTAAGACAGTCGATTTGACTTTTGTAAGTTTCTGAACGTATCTCTTCCAGGTAGTGCGCCTAAGATTTTAATATTATACCGCACATTATAATAAGGAAATATAATTGCTCTTTTATCACAGATTATCATTGCATAATATTCCTATATAACTGATTTAAAATGCTATATTTTATTAATATATTATACTATGCTTTTAGAGACAACCGTAGCGCGTTTCATTTTTTATTTTTCCCTTCCTCAAAGTAAAAAAATATTATTATTATTTGTTGAAAATTTACTCGCTTTGGGGTTCACTCTTGGCTTTAGCCTGAATAGCCCACTTTGGTTGATAAGAATGAGGGCATTGCTTCTGGGAGGACATTTAAGGGTAACTGCCCTAAATTGTATATGGTATAGGACAGAACAGAGAAACCTCCTACAAATTGATGAAAGACGCTTAGCTCGTTGTCGCAATCAACACTGAATCCAGAGAATCCACTGAATCCAGAATCCTTTTATGTCTTCCCCGTGCACTTCTAAATATTCACGTATAACTCCATTCCAGCTTGATGAAACTCTGTATTATCGTGATTTAAATTGCCCTCACATAGTATATTGGTGCACACATGAGCAATACATACTTAAATCAATCCATATTAATATCTGGATTCCCTGCTGGATTTATAGTTATCACAACACGACGGGAACAGTGCATATATTCTGCAGTTTCTGAAATGCTATAACTATTTTCTCCTGAAAGTAAATAATCATTTTGTTTTGTTTGTCTCAGGACTCACTCAGATTCTGCATCACAGCAATAACTGAAATATTTTACAAATACTTTAGCACACTTTATATGCTTTTCAAATTTTTTTTAATGAGTCAGCCTTTTTGATGCTGGTTACTTAGCAGTCACGTTAAAATTGGGAAGTAATCACAGTTACAAATATTTATATATGTGACCTGATGGCCAATTGATTAGCGCTCTGGCCTTTGGTACCACAGGCTTCAAGTTCTAATATTTGCGGTGGCATGAATGCTTGTTAGTGGTTCGGAATACGCGTTAAACTGTAAGTGCCGGTCTAATAAGCCCAAATTTTGCAAAAGACATAACCGAAAAAAGGACAGTAGAGCGACAAACCAAACCAAATATTCATATATTTTAGGCATTACACATAGAAACATGTATATTTTAAATAAAGAAAATTCATTAACTAGGTATTTATTCTTATATATAAATATTAATACTTCTTTGCAAAAAAACACAATTACAAGTTTTTTTTTTCCTAATTTATAAACCTCTTACGAAGTTATCAAACTTAAACTCATAAGGCCTCAGGGTCGGAAAGATGAATTAAATAAACCCCGCCTAAAAATTTTTTTTATAATTTCAAACTTATTAACTTGAAGCCAAATCCATAAAAGGTAATAATAAAAAAATGAACCACCTGATTTTACACGTTATTTTTTTTTATTCTCAAATAAAATTTCCAACTGTGCAAAACGTTAGCATTTTTTTTACCACCGAGGTAAATATCATCTGCCTTTTTTGTTCAGGTCGACTTAGTTAATAAAGAACATTTTTCGTAAAAATCGCCGTGCGTAAAAAAGAATGGACAATCCTGAAATAAGAGGATAAAAACATTTTTTGCATACATCAACTGCTCATTCATACATCATACATCAACACATGCATCATTTTTTTTTTTTTTTACTTCTCACTGGAATATATTCTTTTTAATCCAAACTCCAGTCTTTCGCCGTATTTACACAATTATACGAACAGCCCGCGGAAATCAAATTGTAATTACAATCCCTTTTTTGTTTTTCGTATTTTTTTTTCTGCCTTTCTTTGGGACATTGCAGCAAAGAGGTTCTGCAAGAGAGGAAGAAAATGAGTCGCCATCGAAAAGAGAGAACAGAAAATGAGAGAACAGACAATGAATAAAAAAAAAAAAAGATATTAATGAGGAGGAAGTCCTGTAAGCCTTTCATTAGTGGAGATCTAACGTATACACATATAAATCGATATCTAAGTCGTTTTTTGCTTTGTTTGTGTATATGTGTGTGTAGTGTGTATTGACTTGGGGAAACGAGCCGTGAAATTGGGTCCCTTGTCACAGAAATATCGTTTTTCTTGAAGCCGTTTGAAGAATGGACCTTATTGATGCAATGATATGTTTTATTGCTATTATAACTCATTGGAATCATCGGAATCTTTTAGAATTGTCAGGGTTCATTTCGATTCCCATTTTTCATAGAAATTGGTAGTTTTTAGGAGCTTGTCACAGATGCCCCGAAATTGGAAAAATTATCTTCAATTCAAACGTTAGTAAGATAATTACGGATATTTCCAGGCGTGCTAATCAACTTTGTATTCAAAGACTTGTATGGTAAGGCTTTATAAAAATAAATACAGTGTTTTGCTTGAATGCAGCGGCATTGTGTTATGTTTATTTTGCGGATATTGCATTTTATAATCTTTAATTTTTATCTTATAAATGCAATATGTCATAAATTGACTTAAAATTAACGAAATTTACAAATCAAAATTAATCCTAACATTTCAAAAGCTATCTTAATAGTTATATTTTTAATATTAAGCATTCAACATATTTCCAATAATATTTAAATATTATTGGATAATTGACAATGGATGATGAATAAATATTTATTTCTGCATCAAAAAATTGTACGCTTCGTTGAATTACATCAAATCCATTCAAAGTTATAAAATACAAAATTTCCAAAGAAACAAAATAAAATGGCACCGTATTCAAGCAACACAAGTAAAGTTCAACATACAATATTCAATAATATTTAAATATTTATCGTTTGACAATTTTATGAAATAATATCTAGAAATAAATATTTATTTCTTTAGTATTTTTGTTCTAAGTTGTTCACCTTATTGCATGCTTGGTTGAATTATACTATGACGACTCAAATCGATGTTTTATAAAATGCGATATCCGCAAAGAAACAAAATACAATGTTACAGTATTCAAGAAAGACAAATAAACAAAATGTTAAATTTTGTCATTGAAGACAAAATATTAAAAATTGAATATATTTTCAATGATATTTAAATATTTACCTTTTGACAATTTCATTAAATGATACCTAGAAATAAATATTTATATCTTTAGTAATATTTTTATCAGTTCATCTAATTCCATATTTATTGGTTTACATAATTGCATGATTGAATTATGTAATCAATCAAATTACTAATCAAATCAAAGTGCTATCAAATGCAATATCACAAAGAAAATGCAATATTACATTATTCACGCAAGGGAAATTAAGTTACATTATTTTAATATTAAAATTTAACATGCTTTCAGTAATATTTAAATATTTACCTTTTAAACAATTTTACAACATAATAATCACAACCAACCAATACAACCTAAAATAAATTAGTAATATTGTTCGATATTGTTTATATTTCAGTAATATTGTTTTCATTTGTTCACCTAATTGCACGTTTAGTTGAATTACATGAACTAATCAAATCAAAGTGTTATGAAATGCAATATCCGCAAAATAAACATAATACAATGCCACTGCATTCACGAAACGCTGCATTTCTTTTATAAAACCATTCAATACAAATCTTTGAATACAAAGTTGATTAGCACGCCTGGAAATATCCGTAATTATCTTGCTAACGTTTGAATTGAAGATCATTTTTCCAATTTCGGGGCATCTGTGACAAGCTCCTAAAAACTACCAATTTGTATGAAAATGGGAATCGAAATGAGCCTTGGCAATTCTAAAACGATCTAGAATAAGATTCCGATGAGTTATAATAGCAATAAAACATATCGTTGCATCAATAAGCTTCATTCTTCAAACGACTCGAAGAAAAACGATATTTCTGTGACAAGGGACCCAATTTCACGGCTTGTTTACCCAAGTCAATACACACTACACACACATATACACAAAGCAAAAGAACGACTTAGATATCGATTTGTATGTGTATACGTTAGATCTCCACTAATGAAAGGCTTAGAGGACTTCCTCCTCATTAATATCTTTTTTTTTATTCTGTCCTCTCATTTTCTGTTCTCTCCTTCGATGGCGACTCATTTTCTTCCTCTCGTGCAGAACTTCTTTGCTGCAAAGTCCCAAAGAAAGGCAGAAAAAAAAAGGATTTTAATTACAATTTGATTTCCGCGGGCTGTTCGTATAATTGTGTAAATACGGCGAGAGACTGGAGTTTGGATTAAAAAGAATATATTCCAGTGAGAAGTAAAAAAAAATTGCATGTGTTCATGTATGAAAAGGGCAAGAACAGTGTATATTAATACCGTCGAATGAGCAGCTGTTTGAGATTATGGGAACAAAAATTTAGTATTTTTTTTCTCCTTATTTCAGGATTGTCCATTCTTTTTACGCACAGCAATTTTCAAGAAAATGTGCTTTATTAACTAAGTCGACCTCAACAAAAAAAGGCAGATGATATTTGCCTCAGTGGTAAAAAAATACTAACGTTTTGCACAGTTGTAAATTTTATTTGAGAATAAAAAAAAAATTACATGTAAAATGAGGTGGTTCATTTTTTTTTTTTTTTTATTGTTACCTTTTATGGATTTGGCTTCAAGATAATAAGATTGAAATTATAAAAAACATAAAAAAAATTTGGACGGGGTTTATTTAATTCCTCTTCCAAGCCCTGAGGCCTTATGAGTTTTAGCTTGATAACTTCTTAAGAGGTTTATAAATTAAGGGGAAAAAAATGAATATTTGTTATTTTTTCTAAATATATATAAAAAGCAAATACTTAGTTAATGAGTTTTCTTGATTTGGAATATACGTTTTCTATGTGTTCTTAAAATATATAAATATTATGTTTGGCTTGCTGCTCTACGGTCAATTTTTGTACACATTGGGATAATTAGACAGAGACCTTCAGTTCAACGGGGATCCTGAAACACTAACAAATTTCCATGCCACCATCAAGGTTGGAACTTGAAGCCAGTGGTACCAAATACCAGAGTGCAATTTAATTGGCCACCAGGCCGTTAGAGTTTTAGAGAAATCATATATTTCTCAAATGTGCTATCAATGACGTTTTGACACTTCTTTTTTAATTATTATCATACTTAATAACGGCATTAAAAAATTTATCAAAAAGCTGAATTGCAATTATTTTTAATATTATCACTCTAAACCTAAGTGTATTAACAAATATTTAAATGGATATGGATAGTTATCAATTACACTCAGATCAGAAAATGATCGTAATAATTTAAATATTCTTTTTTTTATAGATAGATGTTCGAAATATATGTAAGAACTTAATTTTTTTTTTCCTATATAACTACTATATTATTCTAACGAATTGTGTATAACATTATCATCTAGCTGAAATAAATCTTTTGAGATATTCCATCATCTTTTAATTAATATCGTCTCTATATTTCCTCGTACGTGGGCTTAGATCAATTCATCTCTAGGGCATCTTCGATATTCATGTATTATATTCATTTAATGGGTGTTCTTAATTGCATATTGTATTAAGAAGCCATACAACCTTAGAGGGCTTCGACAAGTTGGATTACTGTAATAGAAATTTAACTTAAAACATTAACTTGAGACTTATCTCAATTAATCATTGATGGATCAATACATTTGATGTTTTGATCTTCTGTATCTATTCTGTATAATTTTAATTTTCTTGTCCACATTCATAGTATCATATTAAATATTTATTTAAACCCTGAAATAAAACATTTTAAATTGTTTTATAGTTTTATTTTTTTAAGACATAGGTTAATATTAATCTTAAAATGAATTTATTTAAAATTTTTTTGAAAAATTTGAATGGTTTTGAAATTATTTTTAACCATATTGTTTTATTCAAAAAAAAGATTTAAAATAAATGCTTTTTTTAAGTTTTATATTGGTATTATTATTTTAATTACGCAAAATTGTTACGTTATTATTTCGGATTAGGTATTATGTGTTTAACGATGTTATCGAACAATGAGCATAAATAATGAACACTTTTCATTCACCAGCTAACTAGGTAATTTTAATTTTATTTTATAAACAAAAAATATTTTTCTGAATTTATTTATTTCAAAACGTATTTTATGATAAATACATAATTTAAACTGGGGATACATAAACAAAATGCAAAAATTTAGGGATGTAAAATATTTCAGTTGCATACATACACATATAAATTTGAAAATATTTTATGTAGTTAATATTTGTATAAATATTTTTAAAAAATGAAAGAAAATTAAAAGAAAAAAGGTGATATAAGAAAATAAAGCATTTCGACAGTAATCATAAATCGTTTGAATTTAAATTGGCTATTGATACTATAGTTTTCGTAATAAGGCATTTAATGTTATATTTATATCATGAAAGGATTTAATATTTTAATCAATTTTTATCGAAACCAGACGTATAATTGTAAAACAAATATCAATTAATTAGTGTGCTTGACTAATAATATTGACTATCTAGGCCGATTTTACATTCAAGCTGAAAATTATTATATGATAATCCGAATAATATAACACATTTTAATATATTATATAAAATCTGCAGTTGTATTTTATAAATTGTAAAATAGAACCTGTTGTCATCCTGTAAATCAAGCAATATATTTTTTGAAGAAAACCTTTATCAATGGAATACATCTTAATATATACACTAGTGCAGACTGTTGATTTCCATAAAATATAAGCACAAAAGTGAGTTATTAATAAAACTACACTTATTTTGCAATAAGTTAAATAAAATCATTGATTAATTTATATTAAGTTCTTTCTTTTCCTATTAAACAAGAACAGGACTTGGCTTCAAATTTTAATTTTTTTATCAAATTTTAAAATTCTTTAAAAAAGAATACATCATATAATTTAAAAAAAGAAACACTAATATACAATGAGGTGATACATGCTGTGCCTCTTTGATTTCAATCTTGTAAATTCCATATGTTAAAAATTGACATCCAATGCACTGAATGTTACAAATCAAAATTACTCCTAACCATTTAAATTTCATCTTAAAAATTAAATTTTTTAATATTAAGCATTCAACTTATTTTCAATAATATTTAAATATTTACTTTTTGACAAATTTATTAAATTATACCTAGAAATAAATATTTATTTCATCCGTAATATTGTTATCTTGTTCACCGCTTGGTTGAATTACATGAACTAATCAAATCGAAGAGTTATAAAATACAATATCTCCAACAAAACATAATGCAATGCCGCTGCATTCAAGCAAGGTACTGTATGTTTTTATAAATCCATACCATACAAACTTTCGAATACAAAGTTGATTAGCACTAATGGAAATATCCGTAATTATCTTACTAACCTTTGATTGAAGATCATTTTTCCAATTTCGAGGCATTTGTGACAAGCTCCTAAAAACTATCAATTTGTATGAAAAAAAAGGGAAACGAAATGAGCCCTGGCAATTCTGAAACGATCCAGAATAAGATTCTGATGAGTTATAATAGCAATAAAACATATCATTGCATCACAAGCTCCATTCTTCAAACGGCTTGAAGAAAAACGACATTTCTGTGACAAGGGACCCAATTTCACGGCTCGTTTACCCAAGTCAATACACACTACACACACATAAGCAAAAGACGACTTAGATATCGATTTGTGTGTGTATACGTTAGGTCTCCACTAATGAAAGGCTTAGAGGACTTCCTCCTCATTAATATCTTTCTTTTTTATGCTGTCCTCTCATTTTCTGTTCTTTCTTCTTCGATGGCGACTCATTTTCTTCTTCTCTTGCAGAACCTCTTTGCTGCAATGTCGCAAAGAAAGGCAGAAAAAAAGAAAAAAAAAAAAGGGGATTGTAATTACAATTTGATTTCCGCGGGCTGTTCGTATAATTGTGTAAATACGGCGGAAGACTGGAGTTTGGATTAAAAAGAATATATTCCAGTGAGAAGTAAAAAAAAAAAATGCACGTGTTGATGTATGAAAAGGACAAGAACAGTGTATATTTATACCGCTGAATGAGCAGCTTTTGGAGATTATAGGAAAAAAAATGTTTAGTTTTTTTATCCATCTTATTTCTGGGTTGTCCATTCTTTTACGCACAGCAATTTTAACGAAAAATGTGCTTTATTAACTAAGTCGACTGAACAAAAAAGGAAGATGATATTTGCCTCGGCGGTAAAAAAAAAATGCTAACGTTTTGCTCCAGTTGGAAATTTTATTTGAGAATAAAAAAATAACATGTAAAATGAGGTGGTTCATTTTTACATTGTTATCTTTTATGGATTTGGCTTCAAGTTAATAAGATTGAAATTATAAAAAAAAAAAATGTTTAGACGGGGTTTATTTAATTCCTCTTTCCAAACCCTGAGGCTTTAAGCGTTTAAGCGATAAGTTCGTAAAGAGGTTTATAAATTAGGAAAATAAAATGAATATTTGTTATTTTTTTCCATATATATATAAAGACATATACACAGTTAATGAATTTTCTTTATTTTAAATATGTGTTTCTGTGTGGTATTATTAAAATATATAAAGATTTGGTTTCCTTTGTTGTTTGCGTTTTCTTTTGACATTTTTTGCATACTTTGGACTAATTAGACTGGGACGTCAAATATAATGTGGATTCCAAACCACCAACAAACTACCGTGCCCCTGTCAGTATTCAAACCTGAAACTTGTGGTAGCAAAGGCCAGAGTTCTAGCCTTGAGCACTGAGCATCTAATCAAATCAAAGTGTTATATATCGTAATATTTCCAACGAAACTAAATATAACGTACGTATTCAAGCAAGACAAGTAAAATTACATTTTTTAATATAATGCATTCAACATATTTTTAATATTTAATTTTTCTTTTTGCTAATTTTAAAAATGATACCTAGAATTAAATATTTGCTTCTTGAGTAATATTTTTCCAGTTGTTCACCTAATTGATTGAATTATATGAACTAGTCAAATCAAAGTGTTACAAAATGCGATATCCCAAACAAACCAAATACAATGCCACAATATTCAAGTAAAATTATATTTTTAATATTAGCATTCGACATATTTTCAATAATATTTAAATATTTACCTTTTGACAATTTTATTAAATGATACCTATAAATAATTCTTTATTTCCCTCATTATATTGCTATCAGTTGTTCACTTAATTACATGCTTGGTGGTTCACTTAATTGTATGGTTGAATTATGTGAATTAATCAAATCTTTTATGAACTAATAAAATCAAAGTGTTATCAAATACAATATTCTTAACGAAACAAAATGCTATATCACCGCATTCCATCAAGACTAGTAAAAAGTTACATTATTTTAATATTAAGCATTCAACGTATTTTCTATAATATTTAAATATTTACATTTCAATAAATTTAATAAATGATACCTAGAAATAAATATTTATTTTCATCAGCAATGTAATATTAAGCATTGAATATAAATTCAATAATATATAAATATTTACCTTTAAACAATTTTATTAATTGATACCTAGAAATAAATCAGTAATTTTGTCGGTATTGTTCAAATTTCTGTAATATTATTCTAAGTTATTCATCTAATTACACGCACACGCTTAGTTGAATTATATGAACTAATCCAAAAGTGTTATCAAATACAATATCCCCAATGAAACATAATGCAATACAATGCCACAGTATTCAAAAGTAGGACGCTGCATTTCTTTTTATAAAACCATTCAATACAATTCTTTGAATACAAAGTTGATTAGCACGCCTGGAAATATCCGTAATTATCTTACTAACATTTGAATTGAAGATCATTTTTTTCAATTTCAGGGGCATCTGTGACAAGTTCCAAAAACTACCAATTTGTATGAAAAATGAGAATCTAAATGAGCCTGACAATTCTAAAAGGATCCAGAATAAGATTCCAATGAGTTATAATAGCAATAAAATATATCATTGCATCAATAAGGTCCATTCTTCAAACGGCTTCAAGAAAAACGATATTTCTGTGACAAGGACCCAATTTCACGGCTCGTTTCCCCAAGTCAATACACACTACACACACATATACACAAAGCAAAAGAACAACTTAGATATCGATTTGTATGTGTATACGTTAGATCTCAACTAATGAAAGAGAGCTTAGAGGACTTCCTCCACATTAATATCTTTTTTTTATGCTGTCCTCTCATTTTCTGTTTCTTTCTTCTTCGATGGCGACTCATTTTCTTCCTCTCTTGTAGAACCTCTTTGCTGCAATGTCCCAAAAGAAAGCTGAAAAAAAACCCCAAAAAAGGATTGTAATTACAATTTGATTTCCGCGGGCAGTTCGTATAATTGTGTAAATACGGCGAAAGTCTGGAGTTTGGATTAAAAGAATATATTCCTGTGAGAAGTAAAAAAAAAAATGCATGTGTTGATGTATGAAAAGGGCAAGAACAGTGTATATTTAATACCAAGAATGAGCAGCTGTTTGAGATTATGTGGAACAAAAATTTAGTTTTTTTTTCTCCTTATTTCAGGGGGTTGTTCAGCCTTTTTACGTACAGCTATTTTCAAGGAAAATGCTTTATTAAATTCAAGTCGACTTGAACAAAAAAGGAAGATTATATTTGCCTGGGTGGAAAAAAAGACTAATGTTTGCCTGGTTGGAAATTTTATTTGAGAATCAAAAAGAACATGTAAAATGATTTGGTTCACTTTTTATTGAGTACCTTTATGGATTTGGCTTTCAGTTAATAAGATTGGAAATTGCAAAAAATATTTAGACGGGGTTTATTTAATTCCATCTTCCAAGCCCTGAGGCCCATGTGGGAGTTTAAGTTTGATATGTCTTCGTAAGAGTTTATAAATTAGGAAAAGTAAGTGGTAAACTGTTATTTTTTCAAAGAGACATATATAATAATAAATATCTACTTTAATGAATCTTTTATACTTGAAATTATTTGTGTTTCACTTGAGGTATTCTCAAAATCTATATAAAGATTGGTTTTGTTTGTTTGCTTTGGTGTTTGGTTTTGGAGCATTTGTTTTGCACACTTTTGGGGCTAATTAGACTCTGGACTCCAGTTTGACGTTGATGCCGAGCCACTAATAAGCACCCATGCTCAATCGTAGGGTTTAGAACATGAAGTGTATGGCACCAAACGCCAGAGCGTCAGACAATGGGCATCAGGTCACACATGTAGTGTTGTGTCTCAGGATCATTTTTATTTTACTATTACTTGTTAAATAACCAACATCAGAAGGCTGAATCGTTAGAAAATTTGAAAGGTGTATAAAGTGGGCTAAAGTGGATGAAAATTATTTCACTTATGATTGTTTTGTAGGGTCTTAGTCGATCGTCAAACAAACAAAGCCGAATGATTATTTAACTTTCCAAACAAAATAGTGACAGTATTTTCTGTGAAACCGCAGAACTTATGGACTGTACACAATGTTCTGTGGTAAATTTAAACCAAGAGGGAAAATAACTTCATAGAAGATAGGTGACGAAAACGTTGTAGTTTTTAAAAAACTATAAATTATAGGATATATGAACGGTGACTGGGTGTTAATCGAAGGGCTGTCGTCTGTGCCTAAATAAATTAGGGGGATACAACCACTTTATCTAGAATGGAAATTCAGTTAATGTTGTTGAGTATTGACCTACAGCAAACTGACCTTTTCTATCTATGACAATATCATTTAACAAACAAATAATAAAATTTATCGAATGAAGTTCGATTAAATCCTCAGCGTAGTATAAAACTGGAGCGACTTCGAGTAGGACATTCTTTACAAAAGTAACAAGAGACAAACTTCTTCACAAACAAGTGCCTCTAACTTGTTCTGCATGAAATGAAGTTTTATAAGCATATATTAGTCAAATGCCCAATATATAATACTTACAAGACAGTCTTTCGTAACTCAGTCGCCCTATCTTTGCCAGACTTGCTGGAGACATTTTACATACTAATCTGCTTTTATTTATTTATAACATTCGTCTTATTTTTTGTATTTAGAACTTATTTTAAGCACAATTTCAGTTTTTGTTAATTCAGATAATGTCCTTATTACGCATTTTAATTGAACTGTATGAGGTAAACAATTTCAATTCAGTTTATCTATATCATGTACTGCTTGAAACACTAACATTTGTTTGGCGCAATTAGTTAGCCAAGCTGTTCTTGTCATTGACACTCACCAACAAATTAAGCAGAGTAGAGTAGAGAAATGAGATACCCTATAGTAACGACAGGGCACCAGTGAAGAATAAATTGTATTTCAGGGAATACCAGCACAGGGCACTTTGGAAAGCAAAATTTGATTTATTTGATTAAACACGCGACGGATAGCTGTAGGCGCATAAAGCGAGAAAACAATCACTTTTTAACCATTTGTGATACAGCATGTTAAATAAGGAAAAAGATTTAATCTGGTGAATGGTTTTATTGCATTCTAAATATAAACTCATCAATGTGGATATTAATATGAATGTATTTAAGTATATATTGATTGACTATGCGCAACAATAAATGTAATTGTCATAATTGCAATTTAGTAACACGATGATGCACACCTGCCAGACTGGTAAACGATATGCGGTAATTTAGAATATATATAATAAGATGTAACTGTACTAATAAGGGTTCCGAATTTTGGATTCGGTGTTAAATGCAACAACGAGTTTGTAAGCGTCCCTTCATTGGCAAGTCAGTGGCAATTTTATAGGAGGTTAATGGGTTTTATCCTATACGAAAATGACATTACTGTCAGTTAGCCTTAAAAATTTGCGCTTAATTGCACATGCCATTCCGTGATATTTTCGTTTATTGTTGAAAATGTGTGGTTGCAGCGCGGGAAACAGCTAATCTGCCACGGTCCAGATGTGGATCACATTGAATTGCCATAACTGAATTT